>OX352298.1:23082949-23252949 GCA_947086415.1 Pammene aurita | reverse complement strand
TACCATACTTTACCATACTTTACCATACCTTACCATACCATACATTACCATACCATACTTTACCATACCATACTTTACCATACCATACTATACCATACCATACTTTACCATTACATACTTTACCATACCATAATTTACCATACCATACTTTACCATACCATACTTTACCATACTATACTTTACCATACCATACTTTACCATACCATACTTTACCATACCTTACCATACCATACTTTACCATACCATACTTTACCATACCATAATTTACCATACCAAACTTTACCATACCATACTTTACCATACCATACTTTACCATACCATACTTTACCATACCATACTTTACCATACCTTACCATACCTTACCATACCTTACCATACCATACCTTACCATACCATACCATACCTTATAATACCATACTTTACCATACCATACGTTACCATACCATACTTTACCATACCATACTTTACCATACCATACTTTACCATACCATACTTTACCATACCATACTTTACCATACCATACTTTACCATACCATACTTTACCATACCATACCATACCGTACCATACCATACCATACTTTACCATACCATACTTTACCATACCATACTTTACCATACCTTACCATACCATACCATACTTTCCCATACCATACTTTACCATACCTTACCATACCATAATTTACCATACCTTACCATACCATACCTTACCATACCATACCATACCTTATCATACCATACTTTACCATACCATACTTTACCATACCATACTTTACCATACCATACCATACCATACTTTACCATACCTTACCATACCATACCTTACCATACCATACCTTACCATACCATACCATACTTTACCATACCATACTTTACCATACCATACCATACCATACCATACATTACCATACCATACCATACTTTACCATACCATACCATACCATACCATACTTTACCATACCATACTTTACCATACCATACTTTACCATACCATACTTTACCATACCATACCATACTTTACCATACCATACCATACTTTACCATACCTTACCATACCATACCATACTTTACCATACCATACCATACCATACCTTACCATACCATACATTACCATACCATACCATACTTTACCATACCATACCATACCATACTTTACCATACCATACATTACCATACCATACCTTACCATACCATACCATACCTTACCATACCATACCTTACCATACCATACTTTACCATACCATACCATACTTTACCATACCATACTTTACCATACCATACCATACTTTACCATACCATACTTTACCATACCTTACCATACCATACCTTACCATACCATACCTTACCATACCATACCTTACCATACCATACCTTACCATACCATACCATACTTTACCATACCATACTTTATCATACCATACCATACCATACCATACTATACCATACCATACCATACCATACCATCAGTACACGTCGAATGAGCTCAAACAGGATCCCCAGGGTCCAGCATGAGCTCCAGATTTTGATACCGGTACCATCTGCTCATCAGTACAAGTCGAATGAGCCCAAACAGCATGAGTCTATGATGCGCCAAACCCGAGATCCAGTAGGGATCCCCAGGGTCCAGCATGAGCTCCAGATTTTGATACCGGTACCATCTGCTCATCAGTACAAGTCGAATGAGCCCAAACAGCATGAGTCTATGATGCGCCAAACCCGAGATCCAGTAGGGATCCCCAGGGTCCAGCATGAGCTCCAGATTTTGATACCGGTACCATCTGCTCATCAGTACAAGTCGAATGAGCCCAAACAGCATGAGTCTATGATGCGCCAAACCCGAGATCCAGTAGGGACCCCCAGGGTCCAGCATGAGCTCCAGATTTTGATCCCGGTACCATCTGCTCATCAGTACAAGTCGAATGAGCCCAAACAGCATGAGTCTATGATGCGCCAAACCCGAGATCCAGTAGGGATCCCCAGGGTCCAGCATGAGCTCCAGATTTTGATCCCGGTACCATCTGCTCATCAGTACAAGTCGAATGAGTCCAAACAGCATGAGTCTATGATGCGCCAAACCCAAGATCCAGTAGGGATCCCCAGGGTCCAGCATGAGCTCCAGATTTTGATACCGGTACCATCTGCTCATCAATACAAGTCGAATGAGCCCAAACAGCATGAGTCTATGATGCGCCAAACCCGAGATCCAGTAGGGATCCCCAGGGTCCAGCGTGAGCCCCAGGGTTCAGCATGACCTCCATCTTAGGATACCGGTCCCATTGCTTATTAATACAAGCCCCCGAGTCCAGAGTCAAAATCGAAACAAAAATCAAAACCTCGTAGCTTAACCTAAATTCGCCTTTAGTTAGGTAAATTATTAATGTCAATTACCAATTCAATCTACACTAAAAATTAAATCAATGTTTCAATTTTTGAGAAAGACTAAAAATTAAATATCTTCAATTATTAGTTATTCGCAAAGGATTAACACGTTAGTTACAATTAATTTCAATTCTAATTGAAATCAATTTGCATTAAACTATTAGTGTTCAATTTTTACTAACGTGTTTCAATCTTCAATTTTTAATTTTCAATTACACTAACGTTCGGCCAACACTGTACGTAACTACGTAGCTCCGACAGATTAAGTTAATTTATTTAGGTTCAAAGAACCCACAAGAACGGCGTCGGAAATGAAAATTCTTCGTAGCGAAACCGAGTGTAAATACCTGGCAGCGTCGACTTTAAAAGATTCCTAGATATCTGAAGAGCAGTAGCTTTTAACTAAATGTTTTTTATTTGCTGCACTTTCTAGGGTTCACGTTAAATATGTTCACATTAAACCGGCGACATCTTACTTTAAATAGGGATGGCAATTTTATAAAAGAGCCAAGCACTACTTGGTTTAACAGTTAAGTGGCTAAGTAGCTATAGGTATACCAAATAATACTAACTGGATTCGTATTGATGGTAAAACCATTACACGAAGCATAACTATTTAGATTAAAACTATTAGGTACTCGAAGCTGCGTTCAAATAAAAAAAAATGGTTGATTTTGATATATTATATTTTTTGCTTCAATGCCTCTCCAAGGGCCGTATGTGGGCCATATTCTAACTTTAAAACACGTTCGAAACGATCCAAGTTCAATACAACTTTAATACATTCACTACGCAATACATATAACGCCTAAACGTCTGAATCAGAAATATCAGAGTTTGCTTGAAAATTATTCCGATGCCAATCTAATACAGGTTAAATTTTGGTTGATTATTAGTTGTCTGTTGGAGTTTGTTTAAGATAGATTGTGTTATATTGTATTGTTTATGTATTTTAAAATTAGAATACGGCACCAGCTCTATGACTTCATTTGACTACCGCGCGTAGCAGTATCTACTCGTAGGTGCATAGGCTATAGTCACGATCTGAGCCAATTTACGGTTTAAGTAATTTTTTTTCTTTTAGTACTTGCTCTATGACTTGTTATATGTAAAGTTAACCCTAAATGGCTCAATAATTAAAATCTAACTATGATTAAACTGCACATTTTGTACTTTTATGAAAATAGAGCTGTAACAGCTACTGGAAAACTCATTCAATTGTTTATCGTATTTTCGCGCAATAAGTTTACTTAAAAACGTTTTAAGCCTGATTTTGTTATTGATATTATAAATACGAACTTAACGAATCCAGTAATGACCATTTGCCCTTTTTGTGCAAGTCGTGCGAGATGCACTGCCTATTACCAATACCTATTAAGTTACACATACAGGTTGTAATAAAAATAGTGGTGATCCGTTTAAGGGCATAATTGGTATCATATTACAACTAAGAAAGAGAAGGAAAAAAATTTTTGGACGCGAAAAAATTTTTTTTTGTACGGCCCACTCTCCATACAAAATATTTTTTTTTAAGTTTTTCATAATTTGAATACGATACCAATTATGCCCTTAAGGATCACAAGTATTTTTGTTACATCCTGTATAAACTGCGCATATTATATTATATCCAACGGTTCATTTTACTTTCAAAGGTTCCAGCTTCAAGGAATGAAATTAAGTTATAGCATTATGAACCATTGATACCCACAAGGCAAGGGACAAAGAAATTACTGTAAAAACGAGTATAATATACGTAAAGGGGAAAGGCTTACGCCGGGAGCGATTTATTCAAACGACCAATAAATATTCAAGAGTAATTAACCGGTGGCGATACAGAGCGGAATATTTTTCCGTCGATTATACGGTAATCCCCGAAAAGGTAGATTACAGCTGAAGTGTTGCTAACTCCGTGAAATGCGGTCGGAAAATTCATATTTAAAACGGAATGAAACAAAAATGGTGGTTAAATAAATAATTGGTTTATTTCAATCGTTTTTTTCAGCCGTTGGTATTTATATTATATTATTATTATATTTTTAAATATATCTTCTGTGTCCCTATTTCATCAAAGTATCTTGTTGCTAAAATTATAAAATATGCGGCATTATATGGAGATTAACACTTTATTCGTATACGTAAAACTTGTTTTGTTTCAACAAACTGGCAAAATAAATAAATAAATAAATAAAAAAGCATTTATTGTCGCAATACAGAAAAAAAAATACAAAAAGGAATACAGACACGTAGACATACACCGAAGTAAACAAAAAAACATAGAACAATACACAAGAAGGGAAAGGAAAAAAAATACAAGTAACACACAACTTAAAAACTAAACTAAACGCGACAATAGGCTCGGAGCTCAGCATTTGCCGCGAGCTCGGTCGGCTGCACAGCGCTGTTTTTCAGCCCGCGCCTGTCTCTTGGCTTATACAGATTAAAGATTAAATAGCTAGCTAAAGGGGAAACATCGCATTCACAGTCGCACTCAATTTTTATTACATATCAATAAACATTATAACTAAAACCTATGACACTTAAGAGATTAAACATGATACCTATTTATCTATTTATTTAGTTAATTAATTTAATTTCGTCTAGCAATGTGGAGCGTTCGGCGGTTTTGTTTCTTTCCTTTTATACTAGTTTGTTAAGTGATAATATCGTAGTTATCGTTCACACAATTGATTATTAAAAATGATTTTACGAGTTTTAGTCTTGAAGGTTGGTAGTGACATGCTAGTACGTAAGGGGGGCGGTAAGTCATTCCATATTTTCGAGGCACGATAACGAAAGCTTCCTTTAATACCCTGATTTATGTGATTAGGCATTATAACTTTATTAACGTACATACTTCGGACTCCACGGTCTTTATTTCTAGGCCACTTAAGCTTCTCAAACAAGTACTCAGGTCTCCGAGTTTGGACTATTTTGTAGACCTGCGTTACCATATGGAGATGCCTCCGCGCCGCCATTTTTAGGGTCTCTTTATCATTAAGAAAAGGCGTGACGTGTGCGCGCTTCGGCACGTTATAACAAAATCTAACACACGCGTTCTGCACCCGTTGAATAGCTCGTGCGGTCTTCGCGTACAACCGTGGTCCGTACACTGAATCACAATAGTTAAAATGTGACAAAACTAACGCCTCAACAAGTAGCTCCCGTACCTTTTCCGACAGGTGGTCTCTTATAGTACAAAGAGCTTTAAGGCGAAAATACGCGTTTCTAATCTTATTACTGACATGCTCACAAAATCGCAGTTCACTATCCAATAAAATCCCTAAGTTCTTTGTAATATTTACCTGTTCAATTACTTGATGACCTACTTTAATAGTTGGATTGTTTTCTTTAATATTCGTACATTGCGCGGTAGTTCCAAGTATCATGTATTTGGTTTTGAACGGATTCAAAACGAGCGTGTTTTTAGTTGACCATTGCGATATCGCATTTAGGTCCAAATTTATTAGACTTTCAGCCATTTTTGTGTCACTGCTTTTGAACGAGTAATAAATCTGGGTATCATCTGCGTACAGGTGTATTTTACAGTTCGTAACGCAATTGGGCAGATCGGCCGTAAACAAAATAAACAAAATCGGGCTCAAAATCGATCCCTGAGGTGTACCCCTTTTTATTGATTTAACCTGTGACTTTCGTAACTCCCCGTCATTATTTTCAGTTTCTACATACTGGGTCCTATTTGTTAGATACGACTTAAACCATTTACATGCTGAATTCGAAATACCATAGTGACCCATTTTAGCCAGAAGCAAGTCTGTACTCAGGCAATCGAAAGCACGTGAGAAGTCCAATAGAACCAGGGCAGTGCCGCAACCCTCGTCCGCGGCCGCTAGCACGTCGTCGACCACGTGCGCAAGCGCCGTCGCGGTGCCGTGCCCGCTACGGAAGCCGGATTGTGTTACGGGCAAAACGCGCTCGTTTTCTAAATATTTCGTTAGCTGTGTGCAAATAACTCTCTCTATTATCTTAGAGAGTACAGGTAAAATGCTAATTGGCCGCAAATCCTTAAAATCTTCTACGGGGGAGCCCTTCGGAATGGGTTTCACACGAGCGCATTTCCAATCATCCGGACACTCGCCGTCTTTAATTGACTTATTCACTATGCAGGTAATGATAGGTAAAGTGGTCGGCAAGGTCATCCGTACCATTTGAATAGTTATACCATCGAATCCCGCTGCCCCCGTGTCAATGCCATTAATAATTTTCAGAATTTCAGATTCGGTAGCTAATTCTATGTGAAACTGAGCGTCAGTGAATTTATTCGTTCTAAAATATTCTATAGTCTCAGGGTCAACGGTTGAAGCCCCTGGCACATTTAAAAAAAAATTATTAATGTCATCTGGAATATTAAGATGTTCAGGTACACCGGGCAACGCCGCGTTACCTACTGCTGTATGGCGTTTAAGGTGCTGCCACATAGTATAAGGTTTGTTTAAATTTTTATTTACGTAACATTCGAAGTATGCGTGTTTTTCTCTTTTAATAGCTAAGTTAACGTAATTACGCAAGCTTTTATAATATTCAATTTGAGGTTTCGCCTTTGTACTACGCGCCCTAACTAATGCGGAGTTCTTAAGTGACACCATCTGTTTTATAGTATCTGTAATCCATGGACTGATATTATCTGGAATACGCGTTTTCCGATACGGAGCATGTCTTTCAAACAATTCAATTATTAATCTATTAAATAGTCTTACCATGCCATTAACATTACCTACCTTAATAACTTCTGCCCAAGGTACACACTCTAAATCACTTAAGAATGCCTCCTCATTTATATTTGTAATCGAACGTTTATAGCAAAATCGAGGAAGCGGCCGCGGACTTGCGATATTGAAATCTGCAATTATAAAAGCGTGATCACTAATTGACGGATTATGTTGCACCTCCACTCGAGAACATAGTTGAGGAGAATCGGTTATTACTAAATCTAGCAGTGTGCTAGTTGTGTCACTCAGACGCGTAGGTTCTTTAACTAACTGTTCTAAATTATGCTCGTTAAAAAATGCAAGAAGGTCCCGAGCGCAAGAGCTGTTATTCGGTGGCGTAAGGTCAACATTAAAATCCGTCAAAAGAAACACAACTTCACAGTAGGCAAAGGCGCTGATTGATTCACTTAGGGAGTCCAGTGCCTGCGTCACAGGTACAGCCTCAGGTCGATAAGCTGTGCCAACCGCGACACGGCGGCTGCCGGGCAGGCGCACCTCCAGCCACATTTGCTCGAGCGGCGCCGGAGGATGTGCACATACGCGCACGCGCATCTCGCGCCGCACGTAGAAGCCGACGCCTCCCCCGCGCCCGCCACTCGCCCTCGGTTTATGCTTAAAAACGTACCCCGGTATTCGCGGTGCACCAGACTCGCCATGTGATTTTAACCACGTTTCATTTAAAGCGAGTATATGTGGCGAGTTATCTTGCACTGTTATAACTAATTCGTCACAACCTGTATTTAAAGACCTTACGTTTAGCAGTCCCAACCTTAAACAAATATTTTTCCTGTTTTTCCTACCTGCCATACTTTTTCAAAATAATCACAGCGCTCAACGATAGAATCAAGTAATAGACAGTATAATAATTATAATTATAACATTTAGTCGTACCACAGTGCACTCCAATTGCTAAACGACACCAAACAAACATGCATAGTTGAGCTATACAAACAGCCTTATAATACGCATGTTCTATACTAAATATAACTACAGTATGATACAATATCAAGTAATTCCACGAGACAAACCGATTTGTAATTTCATTTATTTTTATTATCAGTCGAATCGTTTGAAAAAACACTGTCTAAATCAGCGTCGCAGCTGATACGATGGGCAACGAACCCTACGGCTTTACGCACCAGAATTCGCCCATTAAACGACCAGACATATTTCCACTGAAATTTTTTTGCCATTTCTTTTGTTTTACCGAACAGGCGTCTGTTCGTACGAGTGAGTCTTTCGTTTATATAAATAGACGTGTCACCTGGTAGTCCCACATCACGTGTTTTGAAGAATCGACGAACCCGTGCAGCCTGCAGAATAGCATCGCGGACGCTGCGCCGCGCGCAGCGCACTACTAGGGGGCGGGCGCGCGGCGCGTGCACCGCCGTCGCCGGCTCCGCGGAGCCCGCGGGTGCAGCGGCCTGCACGGCGCTCAGCCTCTTCGGCCCGGCGCGCCATGTCTCCACCAGGTCGCGATCGTCGATGTTGACGCCGATTTTAGCGGCGATCAGTTTCACAATGTGCATGGAATTTTCATTAGACTGTTCCGGAAGTCCACTTATTTCCAAGTCGTTAATGAGTGAATCTTGCTCCTTGTCGTTCAGTTCCGACTTAAGCTGCTCGACAGTGGCCTGCAACTCTTCCACATGACTGTTTACTTGGCATTCTTCTTTATTCTCTGCGTTACTCAGCCGTGTCTCGATACTACCAAGTCGCTGCGTCAGTTGAGTCACTGTGTTTGCATTGTCGTCGATCTTAGCCTCCAGGTCATTCACCTGCTTATCTATTGCATCAACTCGTCCCGATAAGGTCATCATGCTCCTGTCACAGGCTGCGATATCAGCTCGGACGTCCTTCATCTCCTCGCGGAACTGCATTATTTCTCCTCGAAGGGAGCCAATCTCCTCCCGCACCTGCCGCAGTTCGGAGACCAGAAGTTCGGAATCCGTACCAACCGTGTCACAGCTGGTCCTACGGTTATCGCGCTCGCCTTGCGACTGAGACTCGGCGTCACTTTCAGTGACCTTACCAGGTGTGCCAGCATTGTTGTCCCTAGGCGTGGGTGGTTTGCACTTAGGGCATATCCAAGATGCGCTTATTTTCGTCTGTGGCGTTAATCCCACGCATTCCCTGTGGTAGGTTTTAAATTTGCACGCCGATAAGCCACAGGTCGCGCTCGCGCCCTCTGTTTGCGCCATATACTTTTTACACCAACCGCATTTGGCCATTATGTATCACACTTGTAGTTTCACTGCACTCCGAAAACGTAAAGTACTTGAGCACGGATATATTTGGAAAGTAATCACTTCGTTTTAGGCAGCACGCTCTGTCTTTGTTGTTTATTTCGCGACACCAACGGGTATGCCTACATTACGTGGGCCACACTTCGTTAGTAAATTACTCCAAAATCCTCGAAAAACTTTATGATACTAATAGATTTTTATTTGTACACTTATTTCACAACACTATCTATGCAAATTAATCAGTCTATGATCCAATTAAGTAGTATTACTAATATTAACGAATTATTTTAGCAGAGCCATTGCTGCGCGTGCGGCGTACCCCCCGAAAAAAAACTAAACTAAATACCTACATAATACATATTGGGTCAGGGAGGGAACAGTCGCTAGGATTTTTTCAAGAGGCTGTAGCATGAAAATAAATCCCTGAACTAATTGTTGCAAGCACAGAGCATGGTGCATTATTAAACTTTCATATGTAGCAAATATATTTGCTGTTACTTTCACCAAAAAAGATCCATTCTTTTTTAGAAATTGGGAATCGAGCCACTGTGTACCCGTTGCTGTACACAGTGACTAGGACCCCCTAGTACACAGTCATTCTAACAGTACACAGTGGCTCGAGTACACAGTGGTTCTAACAGTACACAATGGCTACGTAAGAAGCGAACCTAAATAAACTTTATAACCAAAAACATTTTTGTTGAATAAAACGGCAATTAGAATAGGTAAGCCTAATTCCGGAATAATCGTTCCTGATTCATTTTTCATTTAAAATAGGTACTTACCTAATAAATGTCGCATGATTTATTCACTTCCATTTTATTAAAAAAAGAGTGCAAGAATTATTTTTAATAATAAAAGAACTTTTATTCTTATTGATATTCAAGTAAATTTTAGCCCAACTCTGTAAGGTGCACAGTGGTTCGCGAGCCACCGTGTACTTTTCTGAAACGAACGACTGTTGACCTTCGCGCCATTTTGTATTTTAGATAGAACTAAAAACAAATAGAAACATCGAGGGCCTTGAATTATCAGCCAATACTAAGTAGATTAGACACACTCTTCGATAAAAATATAAGTAATTAATAATCTCGTTCGAGTTAAGAAAAAAGAGGAGTGAAACTTACCTGGAAATGTAATTTTGATAGCATTCAACACAAAAACGCTCCATAATACATTCGCATGGCGCCGAAGCGGCTCACTAACTAGTTCCTACATGATAGGGTACGGAACGCTTCCGATTGATGTAGAGGACAGACATAAAGCTCTTTCCGTTTCCCGCACAGCACATTCGAGCCACTGTTCCCACCGAGCGACTGTACCCTCCCTGACCTATAGTGTTGTATACTGCAATCAAATAATTTCTGTATACTGTCTGATTTCATTTGAGCAGCTACAAAAAGACGCCGGATACAACAATAATAATATATTACCTATTGCAAACCAACTAGGCGGATTTGTTGCTCTTGAACCGTATACTTTCTTTCAAGCTTGCTCATAGTCTAATATTGCGAATAGAGAGGCAATGGACAGTTTTTTGGCCGGATACCGGATATCCGGCGGACCCGTTGGCCGAATAGCCGGATATTCGGCCAAAATTTCTACCTACATTTAAGTTAATTCGCGCAAGCAGGTGGTAGTCCATGCAGGTCGAAACTTGTTCAAGCAATTTTAGCTCTCTAAAGTTATGCCCTTTAATGAATGGAAGGATTACGTGACGTAATAAAATACCTATATTAAAAATCTGGCCAAGTACGAGTCGGAACTCGGGACACCAAGTGTGTCGTACCACCAATGTTAACAAATAATCCTCATCGTGTGACCTTAAGAGGGTTTTTATGTTATACTAGCTGTACCCGAGGCTTCGCTCACGTGCGCTTTTTTTAGTAGGCTTTACCACTTTTCGTTACCCACAACAGTCCATTGCTAAAAGTTGCCTACGCATTCAACATGTCAAAAAGTCAGCGCAGCAGTTTACTAACGCAGCAGCAGCAGAGACTAAGAGCCAAATCAATGATCAAGGGAAGCGTATGAACGAGAAGATCTGCCGAGCTGAAGGCAGAGCTCCCCTTAGAGCCGAACGTCCGAAGCGTCGTAGTAGAAAATGCCTCTGCAGTAGCTGGACAGAGATCGAACACAAATTAATGAATAATGTCATCAAGTGAACCGGAGCGTGGAAAGCCCGACAATAAGGCAGCATTTTCACTGAGGCGGAGATGAGAGGAAACGTGCGAAAACCAACCAATAGCTTTGTACTTTAACGCCTTTAAGGCTGCGTTTCCACCAGAGATGAGCGAGGATGCGTTGCGAAGAATGTGTTTGTAAAGAACTAACCCTAGAGCTGCGCTGTACGAGGATAAACAAATGAAGCGATTCTATTGGTGCTTCACAAACACATTCCTCGCAACGCATCTTCCCTCATCTCTGGTGGAAACGCAGCCTAACTAAGACATGTGACCGTGAACAATGCATTGCTATTGGTCGATTCCCGCATGCCCACTAGGGTGTCCCTTATATTGTGATTTTGAGAAATTAACAACGCATACCCCAAGTTTACCCCAAAATACTCTACAAAAAAAATTCAGGCCATTCCTGTAACTGTAACCCGTGCCGACTATTATCCGATTTTCCCATACAAAGTATGAAAATTTTTCTTTTTTTCATATCATCAGTGCATACTACTTCTCTTTGAACATTTTTTATGAACAAAATCTCGCTGCAAGCCGAAAACCGATATAAAAGTAGCGACTTATCTTCTGCCCACATTTCTTCATAGTAATTTGTATGGAGAAATAACGATGCAAGTCGGCACGGGTTAGGGTTACATTAATGGCCTGAATTTTTTTTGTAGAGTATTTTGGGTTAAAACAAAGACATTTAGGGGGTATGCGTTAATAATTTCTCAAAATCGCAATATAAGGGACACCCTAATGCCCACACTTATCTCCGGTCATCTCCGCAAAAAAAAGAAAGGCAGCCTTAGTGGTAAGGCCGAAACTCAGCTTTATCGATACTCGTTTTGTTTCCGTCTTAAACATTTAACCTAACCATTTATGATATGGATACAAATCGTTTAGTGTGTCTTTATTTGTGCGGGAGCCTCCGCCTCCCGAGCCCCCCTCGTACACTTGTCACTCAGTTAACTTTATCGATACTCGTTTTGCTCCCGTCTTAAACATTTAACCTAACCATTTATGGTATGAATACAAATCTATTAGTGTCTCTTTTCATTGTGCAGGGGGCTCCGCCCCCCGAGCCCCTCTTTTACCTCCTGACATGTAGTAAAGTCTGTCAACATTATTTTTCTCCCGTCTTTAACTTTCAACCATTAACCTAACCATTTTTGGTACGAATTAATATCGTTCAGTGTATTTTTCCTTTGTGCGGGGGGCTCCGCTCCCGAGCCCCCCTCTTACACTTGTCACTCAGTTAACTTTATCGATACTCGTTTTGCTCCCGTCTTAAACATTTAACCTAACCATTTATGGTATGAATACTAATCGATTAATGTGTCTTTTCTTAGTGCGGGGGGCTCCGCCCCCCGAGTCCCCCATTTACCTCCTGACATGTAGTAAACTCTGTCAACATTCTTTTTCACCCGTCTTAAACATTCAACCTAACCATTTTTGGTATGAATTAATTTCGTTCAGTGTGTTTCTTCTTTGTGCGGGGGGCTTCGCCCCCCGAGCCCCCCTCTTACACTTGTCACTTAGTTAACTTTATCGATACTCATTTTGCTCCCGTCTTAAACATTTAACCTAACCATTTGTGGTATGAATACAAATCAATTAGTGTCTTTTATTTGTGTGGGGGGCTCCGCCCCGCGAGCCCCCCTTTTACCTCCTCACATGTAGTAAACTCTGTCAACATTCTTTTTTTCCCGTCTTAATAAATATCGTTCAGTGTGTTTAGTATACTCTGTCAACATTATTTTTCTCCCGTCTTTAACTTTCAACCAATAACCTAACCATTTTTGGTACGAATTAATATCGTTTAGCGTATTTTTCCTTTGAGCGGGGGGCTCCGCCCCCCGAGCTCCCCTCGTACGCTTGTCACTCACATAACTTTATCGATAGTCGTTTTGCTCCCGTCTTAAACATTTAACGTAACCATTTACGGTATGAAGACAAATCGATTAGTGTGTCTTTTCTTTGTGCCCCCCTGTTACTGCCTATCATGTAGTAAACTCTATTAATATTCTTTTTCTCGCGTCCTAAACATTCAACCTAACTGTTTTTTGGTATGAATAAATACCGTTTAGTGTGTTTTTTCTTGGTGCCCCCCACTTGCATTTATCACGCAGTTAACTTTATCGATACTCGTTTTGCTCCCGTCTTAAACGTTTAACCTAACCGTTTATGGTATGAATAGAATTCATTTAGTGAGTCTTTTTTTTTGCCGTAGCCCCTTTTGTCAGATAACTGCTGCTCAGTGACGTCTTAGTTAGTAAGACAATAGCGTTGTGGTTCATTTAGCTCTGGGCATTTTTTCGATTTCCGTTTTTAGAGTTTCGTATTTACCATGTTTAAATACTTTTTATTAAGAATATGAAAAAACCTACTACATTATTTACATATAATGTCTCCAAACAAACCAATATCAATTTGTGACTTGAACTCAGCGTTATAATAATTGCATTTATCATACTATGTTCTACCCGCTAAAACCATAAAGTCAATATTATTTAGCGAAATCCGTTCAGCCGTTTTTATGCCAACTGGTAATATAAAAACAGACAAACAGACAAAAGTTCTAATAATCGTCGAATACTGATCTGTTATCGATTTTAAGAGCTACTTATTAATATTTTTGCCAATATAACTAATGTACAGATTTTCTACCTTCCTTTGATTTATTATATGTATAGAATATATATACATATATAGATGTTAGGCGGTTGTATCAAATTATTTAAATGTGGTCGTATAAACTCAAATATTAAATAATGAGTATTTCTAAAGTCTGTTTGGAAAGAGAAGTGTAGTGGTTTATACTGGAACTCATACATACTACGACACTCCTCTTTCCGGATGGACATGGGGTAAACTCTTAGAGAATTCAACCCGGATGGAGTAGCCATGTCTGTCATTTTCTATACAAAAAAGTCTGCAGATTTTTGTGGGGGGGGGGGGACGTCAAATGTATGGCTATTCGTACGTAACGTACAAATAGCTACATCAGATAAACGTCAGTCCATACAAGTGTATGAGCACTGATCATATGTTTTCGGCAGCGGGAACGCCTATCAATGGCGACTCCGGTTGGTTGAATTCTGTAAGGGTGTGGGGGGGGGGGGGGAACGTCTATGGCTATTCGTACGTAACGTACAAATAGCTACATCGGATAAACGTCAGTCCATACAAGTGTATGAGCACTGATCATATGTTTTCGGCAGCGGGGAACGCCTATCAATGGCGACTCCGGTTGGTTGATTTCTCTAAGGGTATATATACTCTATACTGTCAGGTGACAACTAAATCTCACAAATTGCAAAAAAAATAAGTAAACCAAAATCCGCCTTGTTTTGTTACCAATACGGTTCAATACGGCTATAAACTTGTGGTAG
Source organism: Pammene aurita (assembly GCA_947086415.1). Lineage (NCBI taxonomy): Eukaryota > Metazoa > Arthropoda > Insecta > Lepidoptera > Tortricidae > Pammene > Pammene aurita. The sequence continues at coordinate 23,238,034 of OX352298.1, read as the reverse complement.
TAGGTAATTAGTGAATTTGTTTGTCACCCGCGTCACCCGACGACGTGCGTTGCATTGAAGGCCTGTTCGAAATTTAAACTTATGTTATCTACTATCTCATAAAAACAAGAAAACAGCAATGAAGTATGGAGTTCTATATTCAAATTCGTTCCCACTTTCAAAGTAATTTTCCATGGGTAGCAAGGCTCGTTTTAATATTTACACTTATAAGTTATGTTATAATATAACCGTTGAGTAAAGTTTAATTTTGTATGTAATATTTTTCTCTTATGCTTTTAATATATAAATCATAGGAAATTACACTGTAAATTGATTGTACTTACATATCGAGTCCTATAGTACCTAAGGTCAATCCGTGGTCTGAAAACTGTTAAAGATAGGTCTACCAAATAATTATGCCGTCATCTGCAGGGTCTGTTTAGTGGACTGTTCAGTTCTCAGTTCCTAGTTAGCTATAGTTTCTGAAATAAACGCGTGGACAGAGCCGTAAGTTTCGTATGAAAAACTGTATTTTCAGATGCGTTTTTTATCAACACTACTGCTCGTAAAATTAAGTCAAAGTCAGTCAGCTGTCCTAACTTTTTGCAGGCTTTCTATTGGTACCCCACACGATTCTTATGGACTAAGAGCTGGCCACGGCAGGAATGACACAATAATGATAGCAACGAAATTGATATAGTTAGACTGCTATACTATTGTTATTACCTAATCTGGCAATCTGGCAGCTTTAAGCCGGGGGGTTCAAGAGTAGCAGACCAGAAAAGTTGTGTTGTACTGAGAGTTCTTGCTTTAGTACGATATCGTGGCATTTGATGTATATAGTTGGAATATAACGTGGAAGATGTCTCAGGGGGGGGGGGGGGAAGAGGCAGGTTGAAGTTAAATGCATTTATACCGGACGCCTGCGGTTTATTTCCTTCTGATCTGTGAAAACTGTTTGTAATTAATCAGGCGCTCGAATAAAACTTATTAGTTGACAGCTTTCCATGCCAAGACGATATTACCGATAGTTATTTCTAAATAGGAAATCGACTTTAACAGCCAGGATTCTCGGTTTAAATTGTTATGAAAAAATATGTGACATATTAGGTTTTGTTCTGATAATGAACTTAGCTTACAAAGCCACATCATAATACAGCTACTCGTCACTAGATTGCGCTAATATCTACTAAACATAGACAGGGTATGACATTTGAATTCCAACTGCTGACCCAGCACGGGTGAGCAGTAGAAAATAAACCAGTATAAGTGTGCTGCATTGCTACGAATCTCGCGGTCATGTTACACTGGTAGTTTGAGCAGTTGGCTCGCCAAGGTGCACAAAACTATTGGTGGGAATAACGGCACAACTTATGTTGCACATTAGATTGAGCATACAAAACGACTCGCGTGATCACTACATATATTAGCGTTAATAATTTAAGTACAGTCGCCATCAGATATATCAAAGCGGCCAAGGTGGTCACAAATATCTGAACAACGCCTCTATTGTCAAGGCGATAAAGTGTAGGTTCAGATATTTTTGAGCACCTTGGCCGCTCCGATATATTTGATGGCGACTGTACCTACTAATTAAAAATAATCTATTGTTTTAAAGAGTAGAAAATTGAGTGCAGGTAGGAAAACGATTTTTAAAATGGCTATTTTTTTTTCTGAAAACGATCATCTAAAAATATTAGGCCAGATGCCCCGGTTTGGGCCACTTTAAGGAGAGTTTGTTGATTCAGACGTCCATCATTTTGTATCAATAAGGAATTATCAAAATATTTATTTACTGAGTCTTTGATTATATTGTGTAGTGACTAAACAAACACAAGTAAGTACAGGCGTTTGAAACTTATTATATAAGTACAGTAAAAATCCTAAATCCTAAGTGATATCCCAAATCTAATGTACATTTTATATTGTTTGGTATTTGGTCATAAACTATCCAAAATAACTCTGCAATCGTAACAAATATTACTACAGATAGGTAGGTGCATTTAAATATGTACCCAAGAATTTTAGTTATTTATTTAAACTTCTTTGCATAGTAAAAATAAGTACAAATGGCGGACTTAATGCCTCAAGACATTCTCTACCAGTCAACCATAGGGCCAAACAGAAATTCGCTAAAGTGGGTGCTGTAAGAGAAAACTTGCTGATTTATCCTATAACTTATTTATACCTACTTAAATATACTTCGATACATACTACATAAACTACACAAATACCAATATATATACATACTAATAAACATACATATATATATTATCTATATATATTGGGGCGTATTGGGGTGTTCAGCAGTAGTACCTTTACAGAGCCGTCGGTCGAGCTGCTAGCAGGTGACGGCTGCTGCCTGGTCTGCAACACCCCATAATATCTTCACTGGTGGCTCCTAGTAGCTGTTGTGTGTGCAGCGGCCACGCCCTGGTAAACCACGTCGACCCGTGGGCGAAACCTAGTGAAGGGTGCTATGAACGTCTTTGGCGGACATAGTTTGCAGTCGGGTGACCCCCCGGACTAACACATGAAGACCTTGTCGGTGTAGAAGGCGGGCAACATTGATAGACAAACGCAACCGGCAACTACAGCGGTAAGGCAGGGTACCTGTGATGTGCCTTAGAGGGCGAGCGTCTGGGTACGTGTAGGGACGCTCGGTCATTCACTGCACCTTTTATCTTCAACCAGTTGTATCGGCCCTCCGATCCACTGGCAACAGGGGGCAAAAGGCGAGAGAGTGGATCTGTACCTGCGCAACTGCTTGTCCACTTTAATATCTTCACGCGCAAATGACTCCGGCGATGTTTCAAGGATTACGAGTTTGAGAAGACCTGCGGCGATGGAGCACTGGTGGTGAGGTAAGGGCCTAGTGTGCCTAAGCCTTAGCTGGTGCTCTGCACGTTAGGCGGCTGGATGATGATGGTCGCTCCGGGACTCGACAGAGACGAGAGGACTGGTTCGGCAGCACTTCGGGCGACAAAGCAGCCCTATTTAGGATCGCTCTGCTTTCCCCAATCCGGGGAAGGGCCTAGAAAAGGTGGCCTAAAAATAGTTCGTCTTAACTCTACGCAGGTGGCAAACCGCGGTCATCTGTTCACCAAATTAATGCGGTCGAAAGAACACTGGAAATACACAAAAACAACTAGTTATAGGTACCTGGAACGTTCGAACTCTTTTGGATGACGACCGTAATCTGTGCCCAGAGAGGAAGACTGGGCTTATCGCTAGAGAGCTTGCTAGATACAGCATTGACATCGCCGCCATTAGTGAGACGCATCTTAGTGATTCTGGGGAATTGTGTGAGCACCTCGGTGGATACACCTATTACTGGAGCGGCAAACCACACGGGGAGAAGGCAGCAAGTGGAGTTGGGTTTGCTATACGTAATAAGCTAGCCAGATCTCTGTCAGAACTCCCAAAGGGTATCAGCGACAGAATCATAACACTGCGACTTCAACTGTCGCCGAAGAAATACGTACATCTGATCAGTGTTTACGCTCCCACATTGCCGTCTCCGGAGGAAGAGAAGGCCAAGTTTTACCAAGAACTTCGGAATGTCCTAGAGAAGATAAGGCCTACCGACAAAATCCTTCTGCTTGGTGATTTCAATGCTCGCGTTGGCGCCGAGCATAGTTTGTGGAATGGAGTCCTCGGTCGTCATGGGATTGGGAAATGTAATGCCAATGGATTGGATCTTCTCACCCTTTGTGTTGAGTTCGGGCTTTGTGTAACTAACACCTGCTTTCGGATGCCAGATAAATACAAAACCACGTGGATGCATCCAAGGTCTAAGCACTGGCACCTCTTAGATTACGTTATAGTACGTTAGAGAGACCTAGCGGAAGTACTCATCACTCGTGTCATGAGAGGTGCCCAGGGCTGGACGGACCACAGACTCGTTAGAGCCAAGCTACGAGTCAAGCTTAAAACTCCACGTCGAGCCCCACGCCGAACACCATCGAAATTGTCGTGTGAAAAGTTGTTACACGACCAAGAATTGAGACAAGAACTGGATGATGCCTTCGGTACCGTTGCACCACTGATACCAGAGTCTGCGTCTATTGACGATCATTGGCGTGCTTATGCCAACAATCTCCATAGCTGTGCGTCGCAAGTCGTTGGCAGACCAAAGAGGAAAAACCAAGACTGGTTTGACGACTCCGACGTGGAGATCAGGAAGCTTGTTGAAGATTTTAGACGCTCTCTGCGTACTTTAAATACACCTGAACGCAAAAAGGCACAGCAGAATCTCAAACTGAAGGTGCGCGCTCTTAAAGACGGATGGTGGACCGAGAAGGCAACTATAATGCAGGCATATGCGGACAGTAATCAAACGGGCAAGTTCTTTGAATGTCTTCAAGGTATCTTCGGTCCAAGATCACAAAGAACTGCGGCGATCTATGACAAGGAGAAGGCCAATCGTTTGACGGAGCAGAGTGATATTCTAGCACGCTGGGCGCAACATTTTAATGAGGTTCTTAATCCTCAAACCCAGACCACTGACTTGCGGTATATAGATACACTAGACGATCTGCCCATTGTAGAAGACCTCGCCAATCCTCCGTCTTTCGACGAGTTCATAGCGGCAATAAATAAATTAAAGAATGCAAAGTCACCAGGGTTAGATAGCATACCGTCAGAGATCTACAAATATGGCGGGCCTAACATCAAGAGCAGACTATTCGATCTCATCTCCAAAGTATGGAGCTGTGAAACTGTTCCTCAGGATTGGAAGGATGCCTCCATTTGCAAGTTATATAAAGGCAAAGGTGATGTTTCCGATTGTGGATCCTATAGGGGCATTTCTCTGCTCTGCACTGCGGGCAAAGTCCTAGCCCATATCATTAACCGCCGACTAACCCTTCTTGCGGAAACACTGCTCCCTGAGTCCCAATGTGGTTTTCGTCCAAATAGAGGCACAGTGGACGCCATCTTTGTCGTGAAGCAAATTCAAGAAAAAAGCCTGGAACAACATCGTCCTCTGTTTATGTGCTTTGTCGACTTAGAAAAGGCGTTTGATAGGGTGCCGCGAGACGCTCTTTGGGTTGTGCTGAGAAAAGCTGGTTGTCCTGAGAAGTTCCTTAACTTGATACGCCAGTTTCATGTAAATATGATGGCAAAAGTTCGACATGATGTGAACTTCTCAGACCAATTCCCAGTGACATGTGGTGTAAAGCAAGGTTGTGTTCTGGCCCCCACCTTGTTTGCGATTTACTTTGCTGCTGTACTGATTGATGCGTCAAAGACTTGCGGGAATATGATACAAGTTAGCTCAAGATCAGATAAGAGTATCTTCGAGCTGTCTCGCTTCAAGGCTAAACGTCAACTCACTAAAATCACCATTTTGGACATTCTTTATGCAGACGACGTTTGTCTCATGGCTGACGCTGAAGAATCCCTTCAAGCCTACGTGGACTCACTGAATGCGTCATGCCGTAGATTTGGCCTGGTTATAAGTGTAACAAAAACGCAGGTACTGGTGCAGCCGCCGAGGGGCCACAATTTGGAACGATCTGGTGTCCGTCTACATGGCGAAGTTCTGGAAGAGGTGTCACACTTCAGGTATCTGGGGAGCCAGCTCCGAAGTGATAATAGCTTGGCGTCTGAAATACCATCCCGGATAGCTAATGCAGCTGCAGCCTTTGGGAAGCTCAACAACCGTGTTTGGAGGTCGCATGACCTGAAGCTGTCAACCAAGATCATGGTCTACAAGGCCATAGTTATACCGACTCTTCTTTATGCTGCGGAAACGTGGAGCTGTTACAAAGCGGATGTGAAAAAATTGGACTCCTTCCATCTGCGCTGCCTTCGTTCAATTCTGCGCATAAAGTGGTAGGATAGGGTACCGAACACGGAAGTGCTGCGTCGCGTCAAGCTACCTGGTATTGAGGCACTAATCATGAAACACCAGCTAAGATGGTTTGGCCACGTCGTACGCATGGACAACAGTAGATTGCCGAAATCAGTGTTATATGCTGAGCTTTCTTGCGGGAAGCGGAAGCAGGGGGGACAGTACCTGCGGCACAAAGATGTTCTTAAACGCCACCTCACTGCTTGCCGTATACCGTTTGAACGGTGGGAAGAGATGGCGCTGCAGCGGTCGGAATGGCGATCTACTGTTCTTAAAAAAGTGGACCGATATGAACACCAGCGTTTAGAAGACCTGGATGCTAGACGGCATATAAGAAAGACTCGCCCAAAGCCCTCTTACGTATACACGTACAACCCAGCTGGTCAACTTCACTGCGCCTCGTGTGACCGCGTCTTCAAGACGAAGTTTGGCTTTGCAAGTCATACCCGAGCCTTCCATAATCCGGGAAGGAATAATTGACGGAGTCGCTGTCGCCGGATACGGCGAGGAGAGAATTAATGATGATCTATATATATATAAACGTAAAAGTCCTGACTGACTGACTGACTCACTTAAATCAACACCCAGCCCGAACCGTTGGACCTAGAGAGCTGAATTTTTCACAATAGGTAGTTTTTATAACGTTAGTATCCACTAAGAAGGGGTTTTTCAAAATTCATCCCCTAAGGGGGTAAAAAGGGGGTTGAAAATGTGTATGGATGGGGTTTAAAATTTAGAGTTAGAGATTTGAAACGTCGTACATTTACTAATAATTAAAAAACAATAAAAAAAATTCAACGCTTTTTTTAAATTCAACTTCTAACAGGGTAAAAAAGGGGTTGAAAGTTTGTATAGAGATTTACTTTTTTGTGACAGACTTGAAGGTTCGTTTGTAAGCTACTTACTTCAAGACAAAAAAGCATTTTCAGCGTTTTTCAAAATTTCACCCCAGAGGGGTTGAAACGAGGTTGAAAACGTTTGTATTAAAGGGAGGCCGTAACTAGAAGCTAGAAAGTTAACATTTGCAGGACGAGTTAAATTTACAATTTGTACAACTAATAAGAAGCGATTTTCAAAAATTCTAATCCTAAGGGGGTAAAAGTTTGTATCGGTGGGGTTTAAAATTTGGAGTTAGAGATTTGAAACTTCGTACGTTTACTAATCATAATAAAAAAAAGCAATTTCAGCGTTTTTCAAAATTCAACCTAGAACGGGGCTAAAAAGGGATTGAAAGTTTGTATAGAGATTTACTATTTTTTTGGTTTTAGATTTACTAGGAATTATTGTTCCTATTTCCGTTCCATTTCCATGTTCCAGAGTGAGCTCTTACAATAGTTTGGTCATCGCATCGCCAAATAAAACCACCACAATATAATACACAAAGAAGTTACGCAAATGATAGGGTACATTAACGTTATTATTTGCATATTAACACTTATTTGTAACTGAAACTATGTCCACGTTACCCGTTTTTTCGCCAAAATAGCTATGAGTATAGATTAAGAAGATGGTTCGGGGATTAACAAAAGTTAGTTAAGAAGATAAAATTGGATATGTAACTCTGTATGAGGAACCGTATTATAAGCGGACGAAGACACAGGCGGAAAGCTAGTAATGCATATGCGCAAAGGGGAAAAAACTCATTCACGCTGGTCATGATCCAGCAGGTGCTTGTGAAGCAAGCGTTTGAAAACGAACTTGCTTGGGGCTTGTCTTATTGTCAGGGGAAGTGCATTCCAGAGACAAATAGCCTGGACTGTAAAAGAAGAAAAGAGATAACCGCTATGGGGAGGATGTACTAGAAGCTTAAGAGACCGGGAGGAGCGAAGTTCACACCCGGGACGGGGGTAGTCTGGAGCAGAGAGCTTAAACAAAATAGAGAAGAGAGTACAGAGAATTCTAAGAGTCCTGCGTTGACGTGCAGGTAGTCATTGGAGTTGGTAACGATAACCTGAGACGTAATCGAATTTACGCAAGCCGAAAATAAAGCGTTTGATATTATTTCATATACGATCGAGCCTGTTTAGGGAAGCCTGGGAAATGTTGGTAGTGCACACATCAGCTTAGTCTATAATAGGAAAAATTAAGGCCTGCACAAGCAGATTCTTGGTACTCACGGGCAGGAAGTTTTTAAACCTATGCAGAGTCCGTAGTTATCAAAAACACAAAACCTCTCCTTTCAGGGAAACTAACAGTGTTATTGTTACCATTCTTCGAGAGTATTCTAAGCGTATGACAGGGAATCTTCCATACAAAAATGATGTGTCAGCGTGTTTTAAAAATCGAGATATGGCCAAAGTATGAGTGTTCCCGCATACGAATGGCGCCAGTCTTTCTTACAAAATGAGAAATGAATCGAGTTCATTGAGTAGGCGTTAGGTTTTGTAGTTTCAAATATTGTACATAACCTACAATCAACTGGTGCGACAGGCGGCGCAATATTTAATAAATAAAACAGCATATAGATAACGATTGCCAGCCTTCATAAACGCTATAATGTGGAAAGTGAAAATGCTTAGTGGGGTAATCTATGTTGCGCATTGGTAGTACCACTAAGTAAATAATAGTACCTTGGATGAATAAATTAAAAGGATGGAGCATGCCTGTGACGTATGTTGCTCGTTTGTATTTAAAACCTCTTTTTTATCTTCTTGTATCCATAGAAATAAATAACTAATCTGCCAAAATTGTTAATACCCATAAGATATTTTCTCTTCTCAATAAAATAACTGAGTTCGTTAAACTAAGTGTTTCAATCGAGAGAATCCATAACAATGCCTGTACAACAAACTGTGACGCAAGATGGCGGCTGGTCTGAATGTATGTGCCCAGACGAGTGTTGCCATGTAATACAAATTTTCCCAATTATTAATACAGTATTTTTGAATTTAAAAAAATTATTATTATTATATATAGTTAAATAGAATGAATAAGCACCTGTTTTAATAAATTTGATGAAATATATTTCTAAAGAGGCGACTAAAAGGTAAAATTAAAAAAAAAAACAAATTTACTATTTATTAACATTACACGACTACTGTTGAGTGTAGTGGCCTGTCTTGTCGTCCCAATACTATTATTTTAAGCATAGGTACTTTATACCTTTTTAATCTGGAGGCACGGCAGTGCCCTCGCTAAGACGAAGACAACTAAAAGTGTTATTACGTATTCATTTATTACGTAACACGATTTAGGGGGGAGGGGAATTGACCACGTCTTACTTCTACTGCAAAGAGGATTATTATTATTTATTTATTTTCTTACGTAGCGGAAGGGGGTCTCTGGCAAGAAATGTCTTACGTAATCAATGAACGACGCCTTATTTTATACTAATGTTTAGAATGTAACAAAAACTTTTTGAATACTGCATCAAAATCGGTTCAACCAAACGCGAGATAATCGCGCACAAACATACATACATACATACAAACATACGGGTCAAACTGAGAACCTCCTTTTTTTGAAGTTGGTTATAAATGCTCCTCGATCGATCAACACAATCGGTTTGACATAAGAGCTGACCTCTCATTCCAACTATAGTTCCATCTCGTTCTAATCGCTTGACCAGTCGATTACTGACGCGACTAGTCAGCCGCTCAGAGTGAGAGGGAGCGATAGTTAGAATGAGACGAAAGTTTGACAGATCAGTAGTGGTGACATAACTTCGCGCGTTCATTCAACGATTAGATATGAGCTTTTTGTTTTACGAAGTTTTTGGAATAATTTTAAGATATATATATGTACATAATTTTGTTTATTTACAAATTGTATTCAAAAAATAATAAAGAATAATTTGCTCACAAAAGCATAAAAGTTATTAACTATTAGATAACGTTTTAATATTCGCTGAAAACGTGCGTGAAATAAAACGTCTAGTTAGGAGTGGTGACGTCAATATCGTATTGACAACATATCGCGGCGAGTATACCCCTTACGTTCGGGAAGTTTCCCTATTCAACCACCTGGAAACACCACTACCGTGAAGTTAATAGTTTACGAATTTACTGATTTTTAATATGTTTACGCAATGAATTGTTTACTTAACGGTAAAAAGTTACCCCATCCGTTTTTTTCTTTTGACCGGTGGCATTTCTGCAGCATTTGACAACGCACGACGGCATATTTTAATTATTTTTCAACAGCACTTGACTGCATAGACGTTTGGACACGACTGTCGGGGGAGCGGCTCATTATTGTTGTGCGTATGTGTGTGTAGTGCGTAACCACGAGGACACTGGCTCATTATGGAACCACAAAATGTTGTTAGCAGTACTCCATCTGAAGAATTATATAACCTATGAATAGTACTATTTATTCTATCATTCTGTCACTTTAAATACTCGCTACTCAAATGCTGCGCAAAGTCGATATTTATATCGATAAAAGTTCATGATTAAGGATAAGCATCGACATATAATATTAAAACGAGTAAAGTTAAACAATGCTCATGTGAAAACTTAACCCATTTTCAGGTTTACAAAAATAAAATGTCTCATGTCTTGTTAACCAATAAAATACCCATTTTCGAAGTGTAATTTATTTGTTAATCTTCATTTCTTAAAGGTTTCATGCCATTTCTCTTCAATCTTCCCTACAAAATCAGTGTTTGACAGAACTTTGACGTATGAACGGTGGCACATGACGGCTACATTCTACATACAATTTTTCTTGTCGATTATCTATGGTTCACAAGTACGCGATTAGTTTGATTGCTGGACCTGCCCTAATATACCTGATACATCAGAAATTTTAATATAAAAATACATAAATGTAAGATTTATTACTTAGTTTGCTCAATCTGACCGTTATTTTAACGAAACTACTACTATAAACTACACAAATATTTTATCTTACCTGTGGTTATGCAGCAAATAAACGAAGGGGATTTTGACAACCCCGTAAACGTAAGCTGTCACTTCGTTCAGATGTACACCCTTGTTTAAATCTTACTTAATGTAATTAAAATGAATGGGGAAGGCAACTATCACAATGACATTTCCAACATTACTTTTATATTGATATTGTAAAAAAACCTAGCCTAAGAAGAAAGATAAATAAAGAAAATATAATAATAAAATAAGAAATTACTTTTCTTTTATTGCTGATGGCTATCAGAATCGGTATTCAACTTAGAGACTTCAACCCGGATGGAGTAGCCATGTCTATCATTTTCTATACAAAAAAAGTCTGCCGATTTTTGCGGTGGAGGGGAACGTCAAATGTATGGCTATTCGTACGTAACGTACAAATAGCTACGTTAGATAAACGTCAGTCTATACATGTGTATGACCACTGGTCATATGTTTTCGGCAGAAGGGAACGCCTGTCAATGGCGACTCCGGGTGGTTGAATTCTCTAAGTATTCAATGGTCAAAATATTGCCAGGCATGGCTAAGGGTTAATATTTTTATCGACAAATTAGGCAGCCATATATCCGTAATTTCCTAATGGTTGTGCGCCCCTTGGCGAGCCAACTTCTCTAACTGCCAGTGTAAAATGACCGCGAGATTCGTAGCAATGCGGCACACTTATACTGGTTTATTTTCTACTGCTCACCCGTGCTGGGTCAGCAGTTGGAATTCAAATGTCGTACCCTGTCTATGTTTAGTACATATTAGCGCAATCTAGTGACAAGTAGCTGTATTATGATGTAGCTTTGTAAGCTAAGTTCATTATCAGAACAAAACCTAATATGTCACATATTTTTTCATAACAATTTAAACCGAGAATCCTGGCTGTTAAAATCGATTTCCTATTTAGAAAACTATCGGTAATATCGTCTTGGCATGGAAAGCTGTCAACTAATAAGTTTTATTCGAGCGCCTGATTAATTACAAACAGTTTTCAAGGATCAGAAGGAAATAAACCGCAGGCGTCCGGTATAAATGCATTTAACTTCAATCTACCTCTTTTCCCCCCACTGAGACATCTTCCACGTTATATTCAAATTATATACATTAAATGCCACGATATCGTACTAAAGCAAGAACTCTCAGTATTGCGTCGTTCCCTAGATTTTTAAACAACTTTTCTGGTCTGCTACTCTTGAACCCCCCGGCTTAAAGCTGCCAGATTGCCAGATTAGGTAATAACAATAGTATAGAAGTCTAACTATATCAATTTCGTTGCTCTCATTATTGTGTCATTCCTGCCGTGGCCAGCTCTCCGTCTATTACAAATAAAAAATAAAATTCACTTTCTCCCTTAATCCCCCTAAACTTCCTCATAAAATTAAATTTAAGCAGTTAAAGCCTCGGTACCTTGTTACAGCCGACGATTTCTATACCTATTCCAAATTTAAGCTTTCTAAGTTAAACCGTTTCTGAGAAAGACGCGTTTTACCGATTTCGGCGACCGGAGTGATCTCATAAGTGTTTCGTAAACCAAGTATTGGTACGAAACGCTAAAAATTAGTAAGTCAATTATTTGGTGGTTTACTTTACTATGTATTCATCCCGTTTTTAAACTTGACTACGTGTCATTTTGCCATCCGGTATCCGGCCGGATAGTAAATGTATGGCCGGATATAGGCTGGATACCGGATAGGGGCCGGATATCCGTTGCATCTTTAACTGTGCAAACCTATTGCAATGCCATTAAAATATTTTCAGGGCACTTAAAGTCCTGACTCAAACTGCACTTTACTAGTTCTTAGGTACATAAACATTCAGATATCTCAATCGAGTGTTTTAAATTGCAAATCCTTAGCTGAGTCAGCGCGAGAATAAATGTAGCTGGCGAACTTTCTTAGTGTCTAACTGGAGACACAGAAACGAATGCAAAGCGAATTACTTTCGCTGATCCATGGAACTTTTACTATATCGAGGGGTGTTATCCCTATTTCTCGTTACACAGAAAATGTCATTGTACAGACATCCGACTAGCATAATAATACACGGTGCCCGTGAGGATTGCGAGAGATGTTAACCACGAATTCCTGAGGTCATAAGGAGTAATAAATTTCATATGATTTTCGGTTTTTTTTTTACTTTTTTTTCGACGTTTTTAATGCTAAGTAAATCTTATTGCTAAAAGTATCGAATTATTTTAAATTGTTACTTTGATATCTGTCCATAAGAATGTCTAGACTAAACCCTATAAAGCGCGACGTCGCCATCAAAAAGCAAGGCATATCGAACTGTTATAATTTCAGTTTTTCTTAGCATGTGTGATGAAAAACATTCTGTGTAATTCAAAGGATGAACGTGAGTCCAACAGAAGCCCGATTGCGAAGCTTAGGGCTTTTGCTTTACCTACGTTGCAAAATGACATAGCATGACCGAAAATAATTATGTCATGCAAAATATACATTTAAAAAACTAAATAAAAGCTTATAATAATAAAAGTGCCAGGCCTAAACCAATCGACTACCACGAGCAACTTTAAAAGCTTCTACGACCAATTAATTTTATTTAGTTCTCACGCCAAACCCGAGACTCGCGTTAAATTTCTTATTAATATTATTTCTGTTCACTGCATGGGTAGCTGGCCAGTTGTGGAGATCTATGGTAATGTTATTGAGCTCATCTCGTCTCGCAACATATCAACCTATTGCAAGCTTCTATCAATATTGCATTTTCGCGTATTGGCAAAGGAAAAATCTAAAAAACATTTCCATTTTCAGACTTTATTTGATGTTGGGTAATATTGATATGAGGTTTTCGCTGAACGCATGGAAATAGGTAAGAATCAAATGAATAGATTAGTCTACCAACTAATTAATGTACATATTGCCCGAGTTGCCCGATTTCACTATTAGGTAGTTAGCCACCTATTATGTAAAATATACGTCAGTCACAAACCAAATCTACCTTTTAATTAATTATTATCCACTCTTATCATATCAGTCATGAAATTCTTCCGCCAGCAAGTGAAAACGGCTCCGTTCGTGATATGCATGAACGATATAGAGTAGGTACAGTCAAATCAAATTAAATGCAATTCTACCTACTTATTTGTAGGGACAAATCATGTACAATTACCAGAGATGTGACTTATTTGAAATACTTGTATTTAAAATGCAAATACAAAATGCAAAATACCTATTTCCTATTTTGTATTTAAATACCTTTATAACAAAAGCATTTTGTATTTTATTTGAAATACTTTTTGGGACCCATTTTCTATTTTGAAAATACAAAATACTTTTTTTTTTTAATTTAATGTAATGTTAGTAGAAAGGGTAGGTTTAACAGGTTATAGTTATATTTTATATTGCTCCTACGTGGGTGATTGGTAGGACAGGACACCACGTAACCAAGGGACAAAAGGCACTCATTCCTGACGATCTCGTCATTTTGTAACTAGTCGTCTGTTTTGAAATGGAGAGTTAAGATAAGTATGGAAATCATCATCCTCTTAGGGTTTGTCCCGGCTTGGCGAACTAATCACATGAATTGGCATAGACACTAGTTTTTACAAAAGCGACTACCGTCTGACCTTCCAACCCAGAGGAGAAACTACGCCTTATTGGGATTAGTTCCGGTTTCCGTGGGATGTTTTCCTTCACCGAAAAGCGACTGATAAATATCAACCGATAATTCGTACATAAGTTCCGAAAATCTCAGTGGTACAAACTCGGGATTCAATCCCGAGACCTCCAAATTGAAAGTCGGACGTCTTAACGCCAGGATACCAGAGCTTATAAGAATGGAAATCGTATTAAATAGCAATCCATTTTTGTACCGAATTTACATTGCATTGAAACTAAAAAAATTATACATACTTGGAAAGTAAATTCCCTGGAAGGGAAATGAATGAAATTTGGATCCATATAGATAAATATAACTATATAGATAGATCCATACATGTAGATAAAAAAAAAAACATTAATTACATGTATCGAGTGCCGACCCTAAAAAATATTTTAACCATTTACAAATTACCTTTACAATTTACCATTAAAACAAAACAAATTAGTGGCACACAAAACTCACCTCTCGTTAAAATTTGATTAACATTTGCTTTATATTGATTGATTAAAATGGCTATGCTATGACTATGACATATGATCACGGGCAGACGGACATGACGAGATAAGGATTCCTTTTTTAGGGTTCCGTAGTCAACTAGGAACGCTTATAGTTTCGCCATGTCTGCCCGTCCGCCCGTCCGTCCGCGGATAATCTCAGTGACCGTTAGCACTAGAAAGCTGAAATTTGATGCTGATATGTATATCAATCACGCCGACAAAGTGGTAAAATAAAAAGTGGAAAAAAATGTTTTATTAGGGTACCTCCCCTATACGTAAAGTGGGGAGTGATTTTTTTTTATTTCAACCCTAACGTGTGATATATTGTTGGATAGGTATTTAAAAATGAATAGGGGTTTACTAACATCATTTTTTGATAATGTAAATATTTTCGGAAATAATCGCTCCAGAAGTAAAAAAAATGTGTCCCCCAACAAAAAATGTGTCTAACTTTTGAACCATAAGTTTTAAAAATATGAAAAAAATCTCAAAAGTAGAACTTTATAAAAACTATCTAGGAAAATTGTTTTGAACTTGATAGGTTGAATAGTTTTTGAAAAAATAATTTCTGAACAAAGTTTTGTAATTTAACCGTATAAGCAGGTGTTTATTGTACCCGTAATTTCTACAAAATCACAATGAAATGACGTGCTTTCAAATAAAGTAAAAACGGTGAAAATCGGTTCACGCAATAAATAATTATCCCATAAAAATCATCTTCCATACTTTAAGCTCGCGCGCAATAGTTTACTTAATTTGCCGATAGATGTCGCTGTACGTGGAACGCTCATATCATATCCTACATGGCGGTGTTATTTTAACTCATAAGTGGGGACACTTACTTACGTATAAGACTTATCTACAAAGAATATATGATATCCAACTTAGAATCCTTAAAACCATAGTACCATATAAGACTAAAAATAAATACAAAGATAACTATGCCCTATTGTTTCAACATTGTAAAGTCCTTAATGTATTTGATAAAGTTGACGCAGCAATTGTAAATCAACATTCTTGTCAAATAACCCAACTTAAAAAAACTGTTAGACCTAATAATATGCGCCAACTTCAACATCTACCTTTATTCTCGGTACCGAAAGCCAATAATGTATACGGTAAACGAACTTGTTTGTATATTCTCCCTGATATATTAAACAGATTACCTAAGGACTTTGTAAAACTACTAGAAACAAGAAAAAAATCTCAAGTCAGTAAAATCCTTAAACAATATTTCATACAAGGAAAATATACCGGAAAATATACCAACAACGAAAGCAAGACTAATTAGATAAGATAAATGTTTAATAAAAAAACAATATAATAAGAAGCGAACTGAGTGACCGCGCACATATTCTCATAGTAGAAATTTTGCAAAAAATTTAAAATTCTAGTTCTAAGTTTTTTCTTTGAAATAGTTAGTTCTAAATTTTTTTTTTTTTTTGCTGTGACGGACGGAAAACTACGGAACCCTTCACTGAGCGTGGCCCGACACGCTCTTGGCCGGATTTTTCCATCTTGGCGACGGAATTCTAAAAAGTATTTGTATTTTAAAAAACTATTCTATAATCGGCTGATATGATGATGATGACATATGAGTACCGAGATGAATTCAATTAAAACCATTAATTAGACCTAATAACGTTTAAAATTATATACAGTTAACAATTTTCAATGAAAGCGTCTGTGCCCGTTCAGCATTGTTCTCTTCAAGTTCAGCACTCAAATCATTTTTTTATCATCCGTAATATAATAAAATTAACTGAATAAAACCTGAATATAATTCAAATTCTGGTAGACTATTTGGACCACAAACGACGGACTGATAAACGTAATTCAGCAGAAGACTAAAAAACTTTGTCATAAAATTGAATTTTGCGAACGTTGATGTGATGCAACATGGATGCAACCAACCTTATAAGTCCGGTTCGATGGACACGGCAGAAAAAATTTACGGCTTCGGACGCTTTGGTGGAACCGACTCTAAATAAATGATTCTAATCGATGTATACCAACACAACACACATTCTCATACCTGAAGTATGCACGTCTGGTTAAAGCAGACTAATGCCGGCTTTGCGTAGACAAGTGGCGCGGTGGCGTCGTGTCGGTGCGGCATGTCATTCCAGATGCTGAACGAGCAAGGGCGTGTCGATATACTTAGGGCTAGTATTTAAAGGCACAACAAAATAATGGGATCCTGCCTTTTCGCCGAATAACGTTTCCCAAACTGTTTATTTTGCCAACTGTGTCAACATGCTGCTTTTTTTTTTACACTGTAAACTTTTCAGGATTTGTTTTATAATTATCGTGTAGAACCATATTGGTTAGGTTTGTTTTATAACAATCCTGAAATTTTATAGTTTCAGAAAAAAATGCAGTATGCCAGATGACACAGTTGGCAAATGAAACAGTTTGAGAAACGTTATTCGGTGAGAAGGCACAGAACCCAAAATAATAACCATAACCTAACTATTATATTGACTTGCGCAGCAAAAAAATCTAAATTCACATCAAAACATCGATTTAATACGCATTCAGATTTTTTGTTGAGCATGTCAGTATTTTTGATATGTGGAATAATATATGCGGAATTATATTTACTAAATACGCTAAAGGAAAAATACCTGTTTTGATAAACTATATGCCTTGCTAAATGCATCCCTGAACGAATGAATGAACAGAATGAACATTAAGTTACGGATCTCTAGGTAACAACACTGAACTTTAGCTGAATTAATTAATCTATCTATATTTATATATAAATGCCTATGTCCTGACTGAGTGGTGACTGACTGATCCACGAAGACTCGAAACTACTGAAGTTAGCAAGTTTAGATAGGGTTTTTTGTGCAAAATTGCAGATAGGGTTACACTTAATATGTACAAGCAATAAGAAGCGATTTAGAAAAATTCAACACCTAAGGGGAAAAAAGAGGGTTAAAAGTTTGTATGGGTAGGATATAAAATGTTAAGTTAGAAAATTTAAACATCGTACATTTCATGTTAATAAAAAAAAGTGGTTTCAGCGTTTTTTGAAATTCAACTCCTAACGGGGTTCAAAAGGGGTTGAAGGTTTGTATAGATATTTTTTTGTGACAGACTTGAAAGTTCGTTAGTAGGCAACTCACTTTAAAGCAAAAAACCAAATGCAGCGTTTTTCAAAATTCCACCCCAGAGGAGTTGAACCGCCGTTGAAAAGTTTGTATTAAAGCGAAGCCGTAATAACTGGAGCTAGAAATTAAGTTGTAAATTGAAGGTTGGGTTACATTTATAATCTGTACAAGTGGTAATAAGCGATTCTGAAAAATATATCCTATAAGGGAGTAAAATTGGGGTTAAAAGTTTGTATGGGTAGGATTAAAAATTTTAAGTTAGTGACTTGAAACTTCGTATGTTTACTGCTAATTAAAAAATTATAAAATCAATTTCGGCGTTTTTTTGAAATTCAACCCCTAACGGGGTTAAAAAGGGGTTGGAAGTTTGTAGTAGAGATTTTTTTTGTGACAGACTTGAAATTTAAGTTTATGTTTATGTGAAAGATAGTTCTCATACCAAAAACATATTTTAGGAAGATAAAATGGGGAATGAAACTTCGTTTGGGAACCGTATTATACGCGGACGAAGTCGCGCGCGGATAACTAGTATGATATAGATATTTAAGTAGCCTAAGTAGCGTAATGAATACCACAATATGTTTGCAAAAATCACACAAGGTACAGTTTAATAGAGTGAAATGCTCGGGAAGTATGTGGACCGATAACACAGAGCCAGTCTACGCCGCGTCGCACTAATGAATCAACTTCGGCCTTCGGCCTGGCGCCATGCCCGAATTCAACTTTTAATTGATTTGACATTATTCCGTTTGTGGATCCCGAGCGATTGCGACGCCCCTTCAATTATAACTCATCTCCCAATGAAATGATCAAACGAAAATTAATTTACGAAAGTTAAATGAAGTTATTAAAACAATATTAAGGCGTCTGGGAAGATGTCGCGCGCCGCAGCGAACGGTATTCTAGATTAATAATAATATTGTCTTTGTTAAATCTTGCAGCATTACTTCGTAATTGATAACTTATTAATTTGATTGAATATTTTGTTAACATCGACCTTTCGTGATCTTAGCCTTTCCCAGAAATGCCAATTACATCAACGCTTTTATGAAACATCAACAAACAAAGTAAATGCAAAATATTGAGACATAGGTGTTCGTTATTATAATTACTTTAATCAACATCCCTATTATAAATTCCCTATAATATGTTTAGAAACGATAAGCTAATGGCCTATAATAAAAAAAAACCTGTACCTGTGAGGCATCGTAAAGTTTACTTTAGAGTTTCGATGACCGGTACCTACTTTAATTACATTAATATTTCGAACATTACAATATTGTATGAAAATTCATAACAGTTGGTCATGAATTGTGCGGGTGGTCGGGGAGGAGGACGTGCTCCTCCCCGACCACCTGCACAATCCAGTTGGCCATTGCGGTGCAACGACGGTCATTTTAATGGTTCCCGAACACGTCATTGAGGATTTATAATATGTCTGTAGATAAAGCGGTGTAGGTATGTAACTGTACATAATTAGACATAAGAACACTCGTGTGATGTTATTATGAAACTCACTTCGATCGTTTCATAAAACCACAGTCGTATTTTAATGCCCATCATTTTGTAGCAGTCACATAAATGACTAATTATACACACATATTTTTTTTTAACTGAAAAATCTAAACTATCGGTTTTATTTCAAAAATGTTTTAGAAGACCATTCTTTTTGAAATACCTTTTCAACCACACTCGTAAAATAGGGTTGGAGCGAAAAAAAATT
The DNA here is from genome assembly GCA_947086415.1 of Pammene aurita. Classification (NCBI taxonomy): domain Eukaryota; kingdom Metazoa; phylum Arthropoda; class Insecta; order Lepidoptera; family Tortricidae; genus Pammene; species Pammene aurita. The sequence goes on along the minus strand of OX352298.1, from coordinate 23,218,388 downwards.
AACCCCCAGAGGGGGACAAAACGGTAGCCAATCATTTGATAAACAACATTTCATAAATAATCATTTTACAAATAACGTTTGGCAAATTAACGATTCACAAATATGACGTTGCTTAAAAGATGGTTTTACAAATAGTTCATGAGACAAAATATTTACTTGATAAAACATCGTATTACAAAATATTAATTGGCAAATTATTCAATTACTAGCTGTGCCCGCGGCTCCGCCCGCGTGGAATTCGGTCTGTGTCAGTAAGAGGCTAATTCACCCCTAATTTCTCTCCCGCTACCCTGGAGGCGGAATTTGAAGTAAAGTTGACAGATGGATTTATCCTATCAATTTTTATTGGCATGATTTAAACGACATACAATAGTAGGTGTATGTATATCGGACGATACAGGACCACTTTTGTATTTATACGTTCATGTCCACGGCAAATATCATCCAAATCGATCCTCCCGTTAAATCAGTCTACGTATGAAAGGTAAGAACAGGCGCGGTTGAAATGGGGGGTTGTCACAAATGCAGAAATGTTTTTTTTCTATTTGAGTAATTAGTAATCCTTAAGGGGTGATTTTCGGGATAACAATGCAAAAAAAAACCGGCCAAGAGCATGTCGGGCGATGCTCAGTGTAGTTTCGTAAATGCCGCCCTGTTACGAAACATCCGTTCAAACGGTCGTTTATTAAGGGATATTTGGCGGCGCTTACGTCAGTTTACTATCCGGCACATCCTTTCACTATGCGATTTTGACTGATAATTCAAAAACGGCTGAACCGATTTTATTCAATATAGTTTTTATTGAAAGTTCTTATCAGGCCTCACCAAATTTCAGCTTTCTAGTGCGAACAGTAACTGAGCTAGACCGTGGACAGACGGACGGACATGGCGAAACTATAAGGGTTCCTAGTTGACTACGGAACCCTAAAAAGAGATAAATAGTAGTTTATGTAACTGTTACGTAATAAGGCCTAATTATGTACAGAAGCATACACTGCTTTACCTACACACATATTAAAAATCCACTGAAACCATGCGTGCCGGCGGTCGGGAGGGGGGGGGGGGGGGGGAGAGAGGCGGATTTTGATTACGTTACGTAGATAATGAACGTTTTTACGTTACTGGTTGCAATAATTGTGGTAATTACATACTTCAAGGTAAGCACATTACAATGCACTAATGAACGTCAGAGAAAAATAAAATACGTGAGTGTCGTGGAACACTCTGTTGGAACGAAGTTATGTTATTTATTTTTATTACATTTTTGACTTTTTCGTTAATTTTGTGGTTTTATTTTTTTTTGTATTTTTTAAAAATTTTTGAAATTTTTATATATTTTTAAATTTTTGGAAATTTTTGAATTTTTTAAAATTTTTGAAAATTTTGAAAATTTTGAAAAAATTGAATTTTGAAAAAATTGAAAATATTGTGTTTTTTGAAATTTTTGAAACTTGAAATTTTTCAAATTTAGAAATTTTGTCATTTTTGACATTTTTGACATTTTTTACTTTTAGGAACTCTTCTTTTTTCACTTTTATCACTTTGTCACTTCTCACTTTCACTACACTTCACTTCACTTCACTTTATTCTATTTTATTTCATTCCATTTTACATGTTTCTCAATCGTATGGGTGTCGCGTTTTCGTGACGTGGCGCTTTTTCGTGACGTGACTTTTTTTCACCTAGCCCCCCATCCGCGAACCGTCCAATAAGGAACTTCGTTCCAAAACTACCACCGGTTCTAACTCTACACCTCTGGCCCAAGAAGTATTATGACCGAAAAGATACTCGAACGACTTATTTCTTTCAAAACAGTAATACATTATTAGATCTTAAAGATACAAAATAATGCGTAGTTCTTCAAGAAGACATATCAAAACAGCTTGAGAGACAGATAATGTACCTATTGTTTAATTATAAAGAAAAATTAATCCTAATCTGACTGCTTCACAAAACGTTTGATATGTTTTCCTACCTAAACGGTGTCCTATAAATGTTGTAGTAGTTTTTTGGTTTGGGCCATGCATCTTTGTCCGTCATATATAATACTCGAACCTGCAATAACCCTTTGACATACATGACATTTTCAAATATTTCTTAAGAACGGGTAAATGTAAATTTAAAGCATCGACGGGTAACATGTTATAAATATGAACACCTTGACCAAAAATAAATAAATCGATTCTGCGGTTAATAATTCCCTATACAAATTTCCAACTATCTTTTCACCCCTTTAGGGTTGATTTTCGGAGTGAAAACTATTATTTGTCCTTTCTTGAGACCCATACTATACCAAATTTCATCTTTATCAGTTCAGCGGTAAAAAAATCGTCATACCAACTTCCAACCCCCTTTTCGGGGTGAAAGGGTTTATTTTCGGGATGAAAACTATTCTGTCGTTCCTCGGGACTCAAATTATCTGCATACTAATTTCTATTAAAAAATCTCCATACAAACTTTCAACCCCCTTTTCACCCCCTCCAGGGTTGATTTTCGGGATGAAAACTATTCTTTGTCCTTTCCCGGGACTCAAACTATCTCTACACAAAATTTCATCAAAATCCGTTCAGCCGTTTTCACGTGATAGATGTATAGATAGATAGTTTTTATTGAAAGTACCTTTCAGGCTTCGCATCCATTATTTTTTTCAAATTTTTTGGACCTACGGTTCTAAAGTAAGGTGGGGGGGGGCTTTTTTCAAGATGAAACTATCCTTTGTCCTTTCTCGAGACCCATACTATCTCTATACCAATTTTCATCTAAATCTGTTTAGCGGTAAAAAAATCCTCATACCAACTTCCAACCCCCTTTTCACCCCCAAAAGGGTTTGAAAACTATCCTATGACATTTCTCGAGACTCAAATTATCTCCATACTTATTTCTATCTAAATCGTTTCAGCGGTTAAAAATTCTCCATACAAACTTTCAACCCCATTTTCACCCCCACGAGGGTTGATTTTCGGGATTAAAACTATATATTATCCTTTCCCGGGACTCAAACTATCTCTATACAAAATTTTATCGAAATCCGTTCAGACGTTTTCACGTGATGCGCGGTCAAATAAACAGACAAACAGATAAACAGACAAACAGATAAACAGACAAACAGATAAACAGACAAAAATTCTAAAAATTGTTGGGACGTGTTCTGTTATCGATTCTAAGTATCCCCAGCCAACTTTTTTTCGATTATCTTCCATGTACAGACTTTCGACCCTCTTCAGCTTTATTATATGTATAGATTATATGTATAGATGTATAGATAGATTATTCGTGACAATCCACAAAATAACGCATGGTAAAACAGTGTTAATAAAATGCATTTTTTGGTAAACATTTTCTTTAATAAATCATCATGCGGTGTACGTCTTCACACGTATCTAAGAGTACAAATATGAACATATTTATACCTCCAAGTCGCAGTCGTGGAACAGTTTTGCGTGCAGTTTACTTTTTTAATTTACCCAGCAATTTGTAAATTTTGTAAATTTCTTATTTACCAGCAGGCAAGCGTTAAAAAATTTATAAACCTATTTCCAGTACAAAATTGCTTTATTTAGTATGAACTAGTAAAGGATGTTTTTTTTAAATCATTGCATAAAGGAAACTTGAAATTTTAAAAGGCTGTATTTTGCACCAATTTGAGGCTCAGTAAATTAGCTAAATATAAATTCATACAGATTTAACTATAATTCACAACATAATTATTTCAAATGACACTATTTCAATGAGAGTACAGTCACCGGCAATAGTATCTTCGTGAATGAAGGCCGCAAAAATATGTAACACGCTCTTATTTGTAAGGCCATAAGAGCGTGTCCTTGAGCGTTTTGTGGCCTTCCTGTAGAATGATACTAATACCGGTGACTGTACAATAAAACGGCAGAACGGCTAAAATGTGGGTATTGCCATTGATTTATTATGTATTCTACTCAATGGGTAGTGTTATAAAATTACGGATAAACTTCATACCGCCCTGAGTTACACGGAATGTTATCTTTATGAAACAATAGTTTATCAGTTGAGGTTTTGCAAAATACTGAATTAAAAAACGAATTATTTGTGAAATAAATATTAAAAAAAAAAAAATTGTAATATGTTTACAAAGTGTCACGACTGTTACTAAATGTCTATTTGTCGTGTAATTATTTACAGAATGAGCATTTTTAAGAATGACAGGTTTGTGAAATGAATACTTTGTGAATCGTTGTTTCTTAAGTGATTATTTGCGAAATGTTGTTTACCAAATGATGATAAACTGGAAAAAACAGTATTTGTTTTACCACTTTATCGGCGTGATTATTACATTGAGTGCCACCTAGTGCTACGAGCTACGCTCGTATCCCGTAGCCATGTACTCGTGTTCGTCGCATGTAGCTCACAGTATCTACGAACAGAGAACCCGACAGTCAGTTCTCGGCGCTGTTTTTTCAGTTTTCTAGTACTAACGATCACTGAGCTAGGCAGTGGACGGACAGACGGACATGGCGAAACTATAATGGTTCCTAATCGACCGCGGAATCTATGACGGACCCCTAAAAAATAGGTAGAATACCGTGTCTTAAATACACCAACGGCCTATCCTTAACAAGGATATGTTCCGACAATAATTGAAAAAAATTATCGGCTAAAGCATTTTGTTACCGGTCACCGATTACTTTAAACTTATATGTCACAATTTTACGATTTATTGCTCAAAAAAAGTATTTTTCCAGCCACATATCAAGTATTGGAAAATAAAACTGTACTAAGCATTTAATAAGTTTAATTATCCCTCGCCGTCTGCACGATACAAGTAGGTGGAAAACAGCAAAGTTGGCGATAGCTTGCGCGGTTCGTTCCAACTTGTAAATGAAAAGTTAATGCACAACTTTCTGACAGCTGCGGCCGCCAGCTTCGACCTCTTCACACCGCGCACCGCCGGAATGAATCTAAACTTTTTAATTATTCTACGACAATGTCCCAGATATGTCACTATCTCGAAACTGGAATTTAAGACCAAAAAAACTACGACAGATACGTCACTGTCAAAACTGTAATGTCGCTTATGATTATGACAAGTAAACTTTTCAGGTTTCGCCAACCTTTTTGTAATGTGCTTCTTTATATTAACAGAAAACCGAAAGTCAACAAGGCAAAAATCACCACGAAGCAAAAATAATTCGAACACTCGGAAAAGACGTCAGATCTGGAATGAGAATGACAATCCATGGTGTCATGGCCGATAAAGGCGCATACATGCATTTGATCTGAATTCAGTTCTGAATTCATCATTTCATAGATCAAATCACACGGAAATGCTTTAATTTGTCTATGGTTCATTTATACATTCTCTTTGATAGTTGCGGAAAGGCTATAGCCGGGTAAGGTAACAACAAATGCCCCAGGCGTTATTAGCCAATGTATTTATCCTATGTATTGGTCATAATACTAGTTATTAATCTGCCAAGTTTTATGTCACAATTGTTGACAGTTTTCGAGAAACGTCAGATTAAAGTTTTTTTTACTTTTCAAAATATTTCGAAAACGACTAGTCCGTTTCTTTTGTAATTAACGTATGTTGTTAATGATTTGAAGAGGAATAATTTTGTAAAAAACCAGATGTCTCTAGGTCAACATTAACTTGGTGTTTCTTAATATCAAATATTTCAAACATTTTTTTTGACACTTGTGACTTAGCGACACCTACAGTTATTTTAACACTGATGTGACATCTCTTTCCGTACTAATATATATTTATTTCAAATGAATTGGGTTGGAGCAACATGGTGATTTTTTAGATAATCTTTAGTACCTACTCATACCTAGCAGTATTGAAGAGGTATTATTTATAGAGGTTCATTAATGCTGGCTGGTTATTATAATACTTTCTTTTTTATTATGATAATTTCAAATCCGAGCATATATTTTTTGCCAATGACATTCGATTCTTTTATTTTTTAATGTTGATATTTTTCGCCCTGCACCTATTTCATTCAAGATGAACAGCGCTTCTTCTTGTACTCGTAAGGTACCTGAGGTATATAAGGCCCAGTGGTATGTAAGGCCCACTTCAAAAAAGCTACTGATACAAGGTTCAAATTCGTCAAATGCTTTTATACACGTCAAGGCCTTAAGAATACAGCGGGCTGGCAACGGCACGCCGCGTCGTGTGCGCCGCCATTTTGTCAGGAGTCGCCGAATAGTCGGAGAAGCTTCACGTGGGTGTGCCTATTACTGTTTTGCGAAAAAGTTGAAGTCGATTTATTAGAATTTCACAGAGAAAACGTATTTTCTACTTATTAATAATAGTGCTGGAGCTCGTTACGCTCTTATTGACAAGGTAAGATAACATAATTACTTATTTTTAAGAGCAATATGGTTGTTTTACTTTAGGAGTGTCCTAGAGCAAATAAGGCCATATGCTGTTGAGGGCATTAAGGCCCGGGTGGTGGCCTTTATACCCGTATGAAACTAAATTTGGAGGACACATCAAGCATAAAGAAAGTAGTAAAGAAGAAAGAAAGAAGAAAGTAGTAAAGTTAATTAAAAAATTGTCAGTAAGCTGATTATAAACTATTAAGTTCCTATCAATAATGTCGATTTTCTCTGTTAAAACTGTTACGTAAACACAATTGTTTCGCGACTTAGTTGATATCTAGTTAGAAAACCTAAGGTGCAATAAGGCCCAGACAATTAAGAAATTTTTGTTTTAGGGTTAGATTTTACTAATTTTTAGTTTAAGATTTGATTCCAAAAAACTCAGTCTAAGTTTGTTATCGTTTTTTATTTTAATTGATTTTAAAGCAAAATGTTAATATTTTTCATAGTCGTTAGTTTAATAAGGCCCAAGGCCATTTTTTTAAAAAAGAAGGTGTATTTTCTATGATGCTGTGATCTTAAATGTCATAAGTAATAAGAAACGAGTGCTTGACATGTTTATAATCTCTCAAATGTTTGTTAATGTTGATTATTTTACTGGGCCTTAATAGCAGCGCTTATTTTAATAAAGCCCAAAATTGATATTTTAAAATGACCATGTTATCTAGAATATTATTACAATATTGTGCAAAAAGTTGATCTCATTGTGTAACCAAATAAAAAGACAATCTGAATTCAATTTTGTTTATTTATTCTCTACGTATTTTATGAAAATAAGTAAATTTTAAATAAGGTGGGCCTTACATACCTCCGGTACCTTATGGCTCTCATAAATAAAACATTTCATTGCCGACATGAAGCAAAAAGCCTCTATTATTCTGTGTATAAAAAAATACAAGATATACTTGGAAAACGACTTGAATTTGAGTTGGATTCGGATTTTACACACTGTATATTTGAAATTGTAAGTAAAAATACATTTATTTTTTATATTGCTAGCGAACTCTCCACGGTTTATATATTGTAAACTGTACTTAGCTTTTAATTTTCGACATATCCTCCGACTGAGGTAATGCGTCTACGAAAAATTTTATGGCTATGATCTAGGTATCGGAAGTGAATGTATTTTTTCTTTGAACATCGCCACCTGAAAGTCACAAGTTGCAGTAGTTTTAATTCGTCCCGGATTCATGTAAACGAAATAGGGCGAAGATAATAAGACAGGCATAAAGTATACAATGTTTTAAACCGGGTTACTCACGTGTGGCAATGCAGGGCTGGGCAGCATTTGGGAAACTACGCCGAGTCTTCTCGTCATCCATACCGCAATGCTTGAAAACGAAAGTTTTTATTCAGTGCGTCCTACCCGTAATGACCTACGGAGCTGAGACGTGGACACTCACGGTAGGGCTGGTCCACCAGTTCAAAGTCGCTCAGCGAGCTATGGAAAGAGCTATGCTCGGAGTTTCTCTGAAGGATAAGATTCGTAACGAATACATCCGACAGAGAACCAAAGTTATCGACATAGCTCAAAGAATTAGCAAGCTGAAGTGGCAGTGGGCCGGCCATATCTCGCGAAGAACCGACAACCGCTGGGGTAAACGTGTTCTTGAGTGGACACCGCGACTCGGCAAACGTAGTGTAGGACGCCCTCTGGCAAGGTGGGATGACGATCTGCGAAAGACTGCAGGCAGATGCTGGATGCGGCAAGCTGAAGACAGGGCGCTATGGCGCTCATTAGGGGAGGCCTATGTCCAGCAGTGGACTAATATAGGCTGATGATGATGATGATGACTCACGTGTATATGTCGAAAATTGCTCAACATGTCTGACATACAGACAAGACAGAGAATACTGCATTAAAAACAGCTTTCTACAATATTATCACTAATGTTGATTGGTACAAAATGCCTTATGTTATGACATTAAGGGCCTGTTGCACAATCTCCATATAAACTTATCTGCCAGTTAAAATTATTGCTATCCTTTTCTCCAGTCATATAAAAGAAAAGGACAGCAAACATTTATCTGACAGATATGCTTTAACTGGAGATTGTGAAATAGGCCATAAGTCTGGCTTTTGTACTTACTTTAAGATTTTTTTGTGCGATAAAGATTAAAATAAAATAAATTATCAATAATTACAAAGAACAGGTAAAAGTACAAAACCTATGTACAGTCAAGGTTAAAATGAACGGGAAATGTAATGAAACTGTTATTTTGCCTTAGTAACTATTATGGCTGCAAAACATTTTCAACACAAAAACCTGCACAAAGCCCAATCCTTATGTTTTGTTTGATGACTAAGTACAGTTTACAATTAAATATATAAACCGCGGAGCGTTCGCTAGCAATATAAAAAATAAAAAGTATTTTCAAACACAGAGTGTGTAAAATCCGTATCCAACTCCAATTCAAGTCGTTTTCCAAGTATATCGTGTATTTTTTTATACACAGAATAATAACAGGCTTTTTGGTCATGTCGGCAATGAAATGTTTTATTTATGAGAGCCATACGAGTACAAGAAGAAGCGTTGTTCATCTTGAATGAAATAGGTGCAGAGCGAAAAATATCAAAATTAAAAAACAAAAGAATCGAATATCATTGGCAAAAAATATATGCTCGGGATTTGAAGGTATTATAATAACCAGCCAGCATTAATGAACAATACTTTTTGTTGTAACCTCTTCAATACTGCTCTTAGATGATTAGGTACCTAAAGATTATTTAAGAAATCACCATGTTGCTCCAACCCAATTAATTTGAAATAAATATATATAAGTACGGAAAGAGATGTCGCATCAGTATTAAAAAAATTGTAGGTGTCGCTAAGTCACAAGTGTCAAAAAAAAAATTTGACATTAAAAAAAACAAGTTATTGTTGACCTAGAGACATCTGGTTTTTTGCAAAATCATTCCTCTTCAAGTCATTAACAACATACGTGAATTACAAAAAAAACGGACGAGTTTTTAAAATACTTTGAAAAGTAAAAAAAACTTTGAAGTGACATTTCAAGGAAACTGTCAACAATTATGACATAAAACTTGGCAGATTAATAACTAGTATTATGACCAATACATAGGATAAATACATTGGCTAATAACGCCTGGGGCATTTGTTGTTACCTTACCCGGCTATAGCTTTGTCTATGGTAGCTGAATTTTTGTATAGAGGCCATAGACACATTTTCGAATCATAGACAAACTTAAGATTGATGATGAATTTCTGAATTGAGTTCAAGTGTGTGGAGCGCCAAAAATAAGCTTCACTATTATTCTGAAATTGCGCCGATTAGTTAAAGGTATGGAAATAAATCACATCTGAGTTTGTTAATAACATATTTGAAAATTATTGCACCAAATGTTATGAATACCCGAAGTGATACAAGTGCAATTACCAGCTTTGCAACCTAAAATCACGGATCTTTAAGCTTTTATTAGGGCGTCTAGTATTTATATACAAATAAGTAATTAAAATTATTTCTTTAAATCTAAGGATTGAAATTACTAACACAAAAACTTATCTTAGCGTGGTTTCTTATAAAAAAGGAATATACTATTGTACTACTATATTACTGCAGTGGCAACATTGTCGTAGTTTTTTTGGTCTTGAATTCCAGTTTCGAGTTTAGAAATTTTCGAGGCTTTGGCCTACCAAGGCGATGTAAATAACCTTACTTCATCAATCCGCTGGAATCGGCTAAGATCGTAGCGCAAAGCGGACTGCTTTACCTGTAGAAGGTCAGGATTTTTTCGCCAATCTAAAACGGAACATATATTATTAGTAGCTCTAGTAGCCCACGACACTAAACCTACTTCGATAAGACTCCCAGATGATATACAGGATGTAACAAAATAACAAAAATACTGGTGATCCGTTTAAGATCATAATTTGTATCTTATTGCGACTAAGAAAATATAGGAAAAAAATTTTTGGATGCGAAAATGACGTTACTAATAACTGATTATATATATATATATACCATCTAGTATTATCGAACTAGGTTTAGTGTCGTGGGATTTTCTACTGTCATACATATATATTTTTTATGTACTTATCCCTTAATACTACTATGAATGCTAAGGGAAATTGATTGCGAGTATTCAGTAACAAGATCTTGGATAAGAACACCTACATTCTGAAAGCGAGGAAGTAAGTCTATGAGTAGAAGAAGTACATATATGAAAAGACGCTGAGATTCCATATACCCATAAGTATATGGGTTCTTTAGTAAAATATAGTCCTCGTATTATCTTTAGGTTATGGGACACCGATATATTTGAATCTAAGGAGGCTGCGACTACACTGCAGAGCTTGGTCGATAAACGTAAATCACCCAGCTCTGAGTACACCTCAATATAGTGCGAGTTATGGCCTCCAGACGTAAAAAAGGGTCTGCGAAAGTGGTTTTTGTAGCATCAGAAAGAAATCTAGAGAAGTAAGAGAGAGGTTTTACTTCATGTGGTCTCATTGTAAAAAATAACATACCTACTAAGTACACAATATTTAAGATTAGGACCCGCCCCGGCGTAAAAAATGGTTATTGTGGGTTATCCCTAAGAGATAGACATATACCATCACGGACTTTTTTATAGACCTTTTTAAGGTGTACAATACTGTAGTACCTACATTATTTTGATCTATCTCTTAGGACTTAGCCAGCGTTTGCAACGTAAGCGCCAAAAATGTATTTAGTTATGACATCACATTAGAAATCTCTAAAATTATCAGTTTTTCTCTACTATATTATGCATGTATTATACATATAAACCTTCCTCTTGAATCACTCTATCTATTTAAAAAACCGGATCAAAATCCGTTGCTTAGTTTTATACTATAGGTATGTAGTGATAGTGATGTGCAATAAATAGTATTTATGTTTACTTGCCTGGTAAGAATTGCTTTATGCTCAGTTCTTTCAAAAAAATCGAGTACTTACTTAAGTTTAAGCTAAGGATCAGACTAAGAATAGAAGAAATTGAAATCTTTTCTTTTCGCAATTTACAATCTTTACATAATCTTAGTACATTTTGTATTCTATGTAAATCCGTCTCCGCTTATTTGTCAAAAGAGTTACTAGCATTAGTTTATTTCCAGGAATAAAGTTCGGCTTTGCTCCGGGCTATTCATCGTTAGTTAGGATTTTCAATCGAAACTGAAGTTCAACCGCAAAATCAAAATTTGCCCACACAAACATTTGTTGCTATTGCAACTTATATTATGTATGATTAATGAGTAGCACTACCATTTGGCTACTAAGTAATAAGCCTCGAGGTCCAGTAAAACAACCATTGCCAGAGCCAAATTCGATTTCGTCGGCAGAATTGGTGAGAAGCTAACGGGCTACCCTACCGGGAGTCGTGCCTTCTGGTCACTTGCTAAAGCTGCCGAGGGAAACTTTTGTCGGTCGTCTTTACCACCACTGCGAACTGCTGATGGTAATCTGGCCCATAGTGCAAAAGAGAAAGCCGATCTTCTTGGTACCCTCTTCGCCTCGAACTCGACCCTGAACGATGATGGCAGCACCGTACCGCCTTCCATCCCGTGGTGCGCGTCCTCGATGCCGGAAATTACCATCAAGCAAAGTGATGTCCGGCGGGAGCTGCTATCATTAAACGTTCACAAGTCGAGCGGGCCAGACGGCATACCAGCAGTTGTGCTCAAACGGTGTGCTCCTGAGTTGTGTCCCGTGCTAACGCGCCTTTTCACACTCTCTTACCACAAACGGCAAGTGCCGTCTTCATGGAAGACTGCCCTCGTGTACCCTGTGCCGAAAAAGGGCGACAGTTCGGACCCGTCGAATTACAGGCCTATCGTTATAACCTCTCTTCTCTCTAAGGTTATGGAGCGCATAATCAATGCAAAGCTCCTGGGATACCTAGAAGAGCACGACCTGGTCAGTGATCGCCAGTATGGCTTTCGCCACGGTCGCTCGTCTGGTGACCTTCTAGTGTATCTCACTCACCGCTGGGTTTCAGCCATAGAGAGTCAGGGAGAGGCATTGGCAGTCAGCCTTGATATAGCTAAGGCGTTCGATCGGGTCTGGCATCGAGGTCTTCTATCGAAGTTGCCAGCTTACGGCCTGCCCGAGGGATTGTGCAGATGGGTTGCCAGCTTTTTGTCCGGCAGAAGCATACGAGCCGTAGTCGACGGAAGTTGCTCCGAAAGCATGGGCATTAACGCTGGTGTCCCGCAAGGCTCCGTGCTATCCCCAACGCTGTTTTTGCTGCATATCAATGATATGTTGTCTATCGGTGACATTCATTGTTATGCGGACGACAGTACTGGGGATGCTTGTTACACGGGCCGTGCCAATATCCCTCGATCCGTTGTGGTAGAGAGTCGTGAAAAACTTGTGTCCGATATCGAGAATACTCTTTCTGGAGTCTCGGTGTGGGGTCAGGACAACTTAGTCCGATTCAACCCCACAAAGACACAAGTTTGCGCGTTCACCGCTAAGAAAACCCCATTTACTGTGGCCCCTCAGTTCCAAGGCACAACCCTTACAATGCCAGGGAGTATTGGGATCCTCGGTGTCGACATTTCCAGTGACGTCCAATTCCGTAGTCACCTTGAAGCGAAGGCCAAGCTGGCATCCAAAAAGCTCGGTGTGCTCAATAGAGCAAGGCGATACTTCACTCCGGGGCAGAGACTGCTCCTTTACAAGTCGCAAGTCAGACCCCACATGGAGTACTGTTGTCACCTTTGGGCGGGAGCACCTGGATACCAGCTTGGGCCCTTTGACTCGGTGCAAAGGCGCGCTGTGCGGATCGTCGATGATCCCAAACTCACGAGCGATATTGAACCTTTGAGTCTGAGGAGGGACTTTGCCTCCTTATGCGTGTTCTATCGCTTGTACAATGGGTTGTACTCTGAAGAACTGTTTGATATGATGCCCACGGCAGCTTTTTATCACCGCACCGCTCGCCGCCGACAGGGTGTTCATCCCCACACCCTGGAGCCCAATGCTCCAATGGTCGCGCACAGTACGGTTTAAGAGGAATTTCCTCCCACGAACGCTGCGGCTGTGGAATGAACCCCCTGCCGAGGTTTTCCCAGTGGGCTACAGTATGAGGTTCTTCAAAAAAGGAGTGTATAGGTTCCTAAAGGGTAGGCAACGCGCATGTAAATCCTCTGGGGTTGCAGGCGTCCATAGGCTACGGTAATTGCTTACCATCAGGCGGGCCGTATGCTTGTTTGCCACCGTCGTGGTATAAAAAAAAAAGTAAATGTATAAAATTCCTTTTTTCAAATGTTAGTTGAAACGGTTCCAGTGACGGATTTTTTACGTTCGAACAAGTTCGCAAACGGGATATCTACCTACTAGACGGAGAGCTGGCCACGGCAGATATGACACAATAATGAGAGCAACGAAATCCCTCTGGTTGCTTTACTATAATATGCTTATTTCTAGATCCGGACATCTGGCAGGTGTAAAGTGGTGGATGTCAAAGAATGCAAATTCATTCATTCATTTCATTCATTTCATTGTTCTAATGTTAAAATATAGGTCCTGTTCCCTATAAATGACACAACTTCGGCAGTTTTTACCTATTTTGGTATTCAGCCATTAAAAGCTGCCAGATGCCCGGATCTAGCAATAAGGATGGTAAAGCGATCTAACTGCACAGGTTTCGTTGCTCTCATTATTGTGTCATATCTGACGTGATCTTAGTTATCTGAAATAAACAAATTTTGAATTTTTTTGTGGTTAAACTTCACCGATTTGTAATAAAGAACATACACAATCAGCCCTAAGAAAAATGGCCCACAATAGTGCTGTAAGAACGACTCGTACATGTACAGCACTTTCTCGGTCAGTTTTATTAGACTTTATTCAGTGATAAGACTGGCCGGTTACAAATTATCAAGAGTCATATTTTCGGTAAGTAAATCTTGTTTGACCTCTCCTATATTCTTACTAAGTTTTGAGCACACTTAAATAGTACGTATTAAGCTGTAACTTTATTAATCATAACTTTTAGCAAAGCTCGCTTAAAACTTATTATCAATACCTATTTAACCTTAGAACACAGGTGTGAACACTCTATAAGTACTTAATTCTCTTTGACCTTGCCGAGCTGACTTTGCAAATCGGTGCCTGAATACAATCTTACTCGTAGATTGTTTTTCTAATGCAATACAATGCAATGAGAGGCCTTTTTAAAGGCCTCTGCGCGGCTAGAGGTCAGGATAACATTTCAGGGGCTATATGGGTATACGTTCTGACACGGCAAATGCTTCGTAAAGGCGCCATTGATTAAATTCTTATTTATTGCTTTTATTAGATACCTATGTACGTAGGAATTAGCACATACTTTACTCAGCTTAAGACAGCCTCAGGGGCTTTGTGTCGTATGATAAGTAGGAATGAAATTATATTTTTGTAATTCTAATAATAATTTAATTTATTTTGATGTCTAAATATTGTATATATTTAATTTAATTTTTATTTTTATGTCTAAATATTGTATATATTTAATTTAATTTTTATTTTTATGTCTAATTGTGTGTTATTTCATTTTTATTAAGTATGGATCTTAGTTATCTGAAATAAACAAATTTTACGTCACACCTGGCCAAAATGTGAGTTTTATCGCACGCTACGCGTACGGTAAAACTCGTATTATGGCCAGGTGGAGACGTAAAATTGTGTACTCACCACGGGCAGTAAAAAAGAAAGCCCTCTATCGCATATTTACAACCCTCGCCTGTGGCTCGGGTTACAAATACCTGCAATTTCGGGTTTTCTTTCTTTTACAGTCCTTGGTAAGTAATGTACTATTGAATTTTTTGATTTTTTTTTATGGTTAAACTTCACCGATTTATAATAAAGTACATACACAATCAGTCCTAAATAAATGGCCACACAATAGTGCTGTAAGAACGATTCCTACACGTACAGCACTTTCTCGGTCAGTTTTATCAGCCTTTACTCAGTGATAAGACTGGCCGGTTACAAATTTTCATGAGCCATATTTTCGGTAAGTAAATAATAAATACATAAATATTATGGGACAATCTTACACAAATCAACCTAGTCCCACAGTAAGCTCAATAAGGCTTGTGTTGTGGGTACTAGGCGACGATATATATAATAGATGTATATAGATAAATACTTAAATACATAGAGAACATCCATAACCCAGGAACAACTATCCGTGATGAACACACAAATAAATGCCCTGACCAGGATTCGAACCCGGGACCTCCTGCTTCATAGGTAGGGTCACTACCGACTAGGCTAGGAGGCCGTCTCTCCGTAAATCTTGTTTGAGACTATACCTCTCCTATATTCTTACTAAGTTTTGAGCACACTTAAATAGTACGTATTAAGCTGTAACTTTATTCATCATAACTCGGATGTATTCTTGCTAAAGCAAAGCTCGCTTAAAACTTATTATCAATACCTATTTAACCTTAGAACACAGGTGTGAACACTCTAGTTATAAGTACTTAATTCTCTTTGACCTTGCCGAGCTGACTTTGCAAATCGGTGCCTGAATACAATCTTACTCGTAGATTGTTTTTCCTCACGCGGCCAACGCAAACATTGCCAAGACAAATGCAATTCAGGTTTGTCAAAATTATAATTTAAAATACAATACAATGAGACGCATTTTTCAAGGGTTCTGGGCGGCTATAGGTCAAGATAACATTTATGTTCTGACACGGCAAATGCTTTGTTAAGGCGCCATTGATTAAATTCTTATTTATTAAATACATATGTACGTAGTAATTAGCACATACTTTACTAAGTTATTTATTTTTGAGATTTGAAACGTCAAAATTGATCAATAAAATGACATACTCGTATCAAATCCAAAGCTCAAAGAGGACCCAGTGTGTTGACGATGAGGGACCCTCTTGTTCCTTTAGCCGTCAGCACAGTGAGTCCTCCTTCTTGTAAAGGGTCTGCAACGCGCATCAGACACCTCTGGAGTTGCAGGCGTCCATAGACAAAGGTATCTGCTTACCATCAGGCGGGCCGTATGCCTGTTTGCCACCGTCGTGGTATTAAGAAAAAAACTATGTAATACACCAAATTCTCGCGGCTTTTACTTACAGCCACTGAAACAGTTCCGCTTACGGCCGGGCCGGCTCAGCCGTACCTAGGACATGCAATATCGGCATTTTCTGTACTACTGTATTGTGTCATACAAAATATGCCGGTGTCGCTTACCTACATAACGTAACTAGCCTAAGTTTATGTTTTCTTCGTGTATCGCGTAAAAGAGTTGGCCGCTCCCTCGAGACGTGTAGTGTGGATAATCCTTAAGTAACTCGTAAACCAACAAGTTTTGAAGTAGCAACGTGTTAAAAATTTACGCTCGAGAATAAGCACTATTCATTGTCGTTAAAACTTCCCGGGAGGAAAATGGTTTTCATTCGCGTCGGAGTAACGTCAAAAGTAAACGGAGGAGAGTTTCATATTTTGGGCATAAAACTTACATAGCGACGATGCCCTGGATAAGCGGATATACTTAGTACTTGTGACAAGGTAAGGAAAAGTAAGTGTTATCTACCTATATATTTAAGTTTTGCACAATTCACATAAATACATTGTTGTTTAGATTTCATGCCGTGTAAGTAGGCCGTAAAAGTTAAAAATTCGGTACTTAGGCAACTTATTTTGTATGGTATGTGAGATGAATGAAAGAGAAATAGCCCGGAAATTAGGCTTTTTTCAACAAAATCTTTAGCATTATATGTGATTTGTGAATTTTCTCATGTATATGCAATCTCTGAATTTGAAACGGCTAGGCGCCGTTGACCATACTCTAAGGGCATGCGCAGTACGTGCTTGCACCTCCTATCCGAATCACTTACGTGATTCTGGTATAGCGAGAGAGATGGTGCTGCCATCTATGAATCTTGAAGCAAATCAAATTATCTAGTGGTCAGGACGTCAGCCGCGAAAGCTGAAGACGCCAGTTCAAATCTGGCCTCGGACACCGGAGGGTTTGGTCACTTTTTCTGAAGTATATGAAATCTATTTTCAGTTTATATATAGTAGTGTAACTACATAAAAATTGCAAATCAAAAAAAAAATTGAACAAAATAATTTGATTTGCTTCAAGATTCATAGATGGCAGCAAATCTCTCTCGCTATACCAGAATCACGTACGTGATTCGGATAGGAGGTGCAAGCACGTACTGCGCATGCCCTTAGAGTATGGTCAACGGCGCCTAGCCGTTTCAAATTCAGAGATTGCATTTACATGAGAAAATTTGTCAAGTTCCGCCGTGACCGGGTGGTCTAGTGGTCAGGACGTCAGCCGCGAAAGCTGAAGACGTCAGTTCAAATCTGGCCTCGGACACCGGAGGGTTTGGTCACTTTTTCTGAAGTATATGACATTTATTTTCAGTTTATATATAGTAGTGTAACTACTTAAAAATTGCAAATCAAAAAAAAATATTGAAAAAAATAATTTGATTTGCTTCAAGATTCATATCTTTGTACTGTTTTGAAATATTCGAGTTTAAAGTTTGAAAGCCTAAAAAACCTAGTCATAGGTTGAAGTTATGGAGATAGCGGCTTTAAAATGTTCCACATACATTATATTACTCGACAAATCATATGTTGTCTCTAACATTTTACATTTTATAGAAATAATACAATAATAATGCACACGGTGTAGAGTCAAGAATCAAAAATAAAATATTTTATATCACTCAAAATCGACAGATTTTCAGCTGGCTTATGTTGATTTCTGAATATGATGTAGGTAAGGTTTATAATAAAAATAATGAAACAACCATATCTCAAGGCATACTTTTTTTTACAATAAAACAAAAAAAATTAACACTTACATAAAAAATATACTCAACATTCTAATTTTTAATTCTCATAGTTTACGTTAATTTAGGAACAAAACTAACGATCAAGTGTAATTAAACACAAAAGAAATGTAGTTTTCTATCAAAACAGTGACTTCAAAGTTTAGACTTTTAACATGATTTTTTGTATGTAAAGTGATCTAGGGTAGGTACCACCAAGCCGGTGCTGGGTGTTGGCTGCGAGGATGACCACCTCTATAAAAAATCGCGAAGGCGACCTGAGTGGGTGGAACCCGGGGTTTTTCCACCTGCTCCCGGCGTGGAGGTTGTCATGAGGGAGCAGCGTGTGGTGTCGCCCTGCACGCTACCTTCGGGAGGGGGAGCTTCGGCTCCGGGGGCTTCGTACTCAGTGAGGGGAC
The DNA here is from genome assembly GCA_947086415.1 of Pammene aurita. NCBI lineage: Eukaryota > Metazoa > Arthropoda > Insecta > Lepidoptera > Tortricidae > Pammene > Pammene aurita. The sequence goes on along the minus strand of OX352298.1, from coordinate 23,199,826 downwards.
AGGTTCGGCTGTCGCAGCAGGCGGTGTTCGCGTAATAATGTTCGCGCTACCGTGTCACCGTCTCAAATGCTGCACGACGGGCATACCGTGGATGGTTTAGTTGGTAGTGTTGGCCCTTGCTGACGAGTCCAACATACCCGTCCTAGTTCCCCGGCTAGGCGGGATGCCTAAATGCATTCCTCCACGTTAAAAAAAAAAAGTACCACATTGTCGCTATTCATAAGTTTAGATAAATAAGAATTCTACTTCCTTTATTTAACATAGTGTCCGCACTATAAGTGAATATATCTTATACAAATATTATTATGAATCAATAACATAACTTATTTCGTCAGCTTTACTAATTTAGATCAAGTTTGTTAGTTTAACATTCCTTAGGGTCCCACATTGTCGCCTTATGACAACATCATTATGAAAATGATTTACACTCAACCTCGCACCTAGGGGTACGTAGCTGACGCCAAGTCATTTAAATTCTTACGTCTGATTGAGAGATTGGTGACTTTGTACGAGTATTAACTGATTATCTATACGGTCGTCCCCCAGAAGCTTGTTAAATATAAGTCAACTATATTTTCTGTTAAAAAGTTTTGATTTGTCACTAACTTATACCCCTCCCCTTATTTATATTTAAGTTTTTGTTATGTAATTAATCAGTATTCAAAGCATCTGTGTCTTTAATAATCCGGGTGCCTGCACCCGGATTATTAAAATTGATAGTATGGCACACTAATTACATAAATTTTCATTTCTCTATATCAAACCTATTTCCATTGCTAGCTCTCCGGCTAGAGCACAGCGTACGAGCAGCATATTCGTGGCGTATTAAGACGGTCTGGACGCAACGCACTTTAAAATTGTAAATAATTTTATTATCCTATGTGATCTATTTATTTATTTTTAACAATCCAATCGAATAAACTCACATAATATGAATTTTGTTAATATATTTTGTATCTAGTTGATTGATTTAGGCCAGATTAAAATAGAGAGTTTTGCTTTGTCTTAATAATTATTGCTTATTGACCACTATTGTTAAAAGGGTAACATAACATAAAGCTAAGTGAACGTAACGGGCAGCTGAGTTACGAACTGTCAAGCAAATGGATGGGAGTAAACTGAGATTTAGACACAACACGTGTTACTACATTTTCCAATGGCCCCAATATTACTTCAAGCTTATGAGCGACAATGTGGTACCCTAGTCGGTAAACTTTGACTGTGTTTTTTCCTACTTTTAGTTGAATCGTTTAACTTTTTATCAATACACCGTATTATTTTAAGTGTGTAGAATCTATTTTTAATCAAAACCAATTTTCACTATTTCATATTCATATTCATTTATTCATGCCATCAAGTATTTTCGAGTTGATTAACAAAATCAGTGATATCTCGGAATCCATAAGCGACAAAGTGGTACCCTAACCATGATAACGTCACATATGCTGACGTATAAGTGACAGTTTTGCTCGTTTATGGCATTCACCACATTCTCCCCGGCATAGAATTGCAGACATAGTCGTCCAACCTGATGAATCTCTCTGTCTATGCTTGAAGTAAGACAGTCCCTGGCCAAACTATAGTTACCTATGAACCAAGGTATAACAGTGGTACACTCCGTGAGCGTTTAGAAGACCATTCGGATCCATATTTCTCTTTCGCTTGCTTTTGTTTAGAATGTACCACGAACGTACGAAGGCAACCGAGAAGGAAATATAAACCCGAATGTTCTTCTAAACGCTCACGGAGTGTAGTTTTGTTATTAAGTACCTACGTATGTTTCATGTAAATACATGTAGGTAAGTAGTGAAGCACGCTTGAATAAGCGGTCATGTATCCTATAAGTCCATGAATGTTAAACAAGTGAGTTTCGCATCTTTCAATCATTGTTCTACTTTCGTGAATATTATAGTACCATAGAAGCTCAGTAGAAAACATTTTCGAAGTGTTCGCGGAAGAGCACAAAAGTACAAATAGTTTAGAATTAACTAATGAGTCATAAATTCTAGTACTGTTACATACTTAGGAAAAGTTAAGTTTATCTACAGGTTTCCGATGGCATAAGTGCTGTGCATTAACGATACCTAATAACGAGAAAACTTCTCACATTTGTGTAAATATACTAAACTTGAACTAAGTCCCAGGATATATCTGCTCACTACACTACGCCGTACTTCGGTTTATGCCAGTTATGTTTACTTATATTGAGGTTACTCAACCTATTCAAATAGCCAGCAAATTCTTAACTAAGTATCTAAGTGAAAACACTATATCGCTTGTATTCTATTAATGTACCTATGCCATAATCAAATTAAAATGAAAGTACCTACACATTTAGTTTTGCGTTACAAATAGTACTCGTAAAAACAATAATTTGTGCGGAAGTGTCGTAGCATTGTTCAGTTCTCACATCTGCCGCGACACTAATTACTCGACAATAGACCTCCTGATCTTCGTCATTTTCACCGACTTCAAGATTTCGAAGGAGGAGGTTCACAATTTGCCTGGATGTTTGTTGTTTGTCGTCGATTATTGAAGACGGCTGGACCGATTTGGAAAATTCTTTTTTGTTTAAAGTGTCAGGATCTGATGATGGGATCCTAGAGAAATCGAGGAAACTCTTCAAATATTATAAGGGTTGAGTATTGCTATTCACTTATGAGGTCAGTTTTTTCTTATTTAAAATTATGAAAAAGAACTCTGCCTCGATGGACGTTTTTAGAAATAAGTGCACCAATCGGTCTGTTAATGTCATCGTCATTTTTAAAATTTGCTTAACTTTGACAAAGTCCTAAAGCGCTCATAATTTTCGTTGGCCCATCGTACATCAGCGTTAGGAGTTAGGTAGCGGCCGGGATATTATTCTAAGAGCTTACCAGGTTTTCGCCTCAGGACAACCAGTAAAAGTTATGATCTCGATGTCAATTAAAACTATGACATATAATATATTATAGAAACTCGAACTTAAAGTACCTACCTATACCCGCCAATACATTTGACCATGAATATGAATCTTGCTTGTTTTAATATTAGCACTACTATATTGCTAATATTAAAACAAAATAAACCTTTTCCAGAATTTATTAGCGATTGACTTATGTAGCTTATAAATCTTATAATGCATAAGTCAATCGCTAATGGATTCTGGAAAATGTTTATTTCTGAAATAAAAAGTAACCATGTCTAAATTCAGGTTTGGAATATGTGTATCAAGTTTTATTTAAATACTTTTTATACCTATTAGATATTTATAGAGTAAAATAGTTATTTAATATACACGGGGGTAGCGTTGATATTTAACCTCTCGTGCTTTTATTGAGACCCGAGCCAGCGGAAGATTCCAAAATTGACCCACGAGCGTAACGAGTGGTTCAAAAAATGGAATCTTGAGCGCACGTGGGCCTCAACGTATGAGAGGTTAAACAAACTTTGCTGCCGAGTATAATACAAATTTCACCATACCACCACAGGAAAAATATAAGCTATAAAAAAAAATCGAAGCCAAATAAATGCTTTCAAAAATATATAATTCAAAATCATCTCATTTAAGTCCATCCTACCAGATAACGTGAAAAGTAAATGGCCTAATCAATTGGCGTTCGGTATAGTCAGCAGTAGAACTGATCTAAAGGAGAATAAACGAGCAAGATGATTAAAATAATTTTAGCACGTCCTTGTTGTTTTGACAATAAAGTCATGTCAAGCTTATTTTGAAAACTTCGCCCTCCTAGCTACTCGTATCTCTGCTGTTAGCTGCACTAGTGACGTATTACTGGCGACCAAAACCCGGCAAGCTATTGAGATAATAATCTCGTGCGCGCGGTCGCAGCCACCGCACAGCTCAAATTAAACGCACGCCTAAGACCCCTTATAAAATTACATTAACTTTATAATACCGTAAAGCGCGGTTAGGAGCAGACTCGATTAAAAGGGCCCATATAAAGATAATTATTGCACAGAACACCGCGACCCCGTTATGGTCTAAGAGCTGGCCACGTCAGATATGACAATAATGAGAGCAATGAAACCCATCTAGTAAGATTGCAATACTATCCTTATTGCTAGATCCGGGCATCTGGCAGCTTTTAATGGGTGGATGTTAGAGTGACAGACTAACAAAGTTTTTGAATTGGAAAAAAGTAATACCAAAATAGGTAAAAACGGCCGAATTTATATTATTTATAGAGGACGGGCTTATATTATAACATTAGAACAAAAAACAGTGCGTAATATTTCGGGAACAGAAATAGTAGGCGACAAAGTATGAATTACATTATACGTCGTTTTGGACTACTTTCCCCCATCAGAAACTTTTGGCAATGATGTGATCTAATTATTTATATAATTTTTCATGATACTGCATCAAAACCAGAACTCTAGGATTGGTATTCTTAAAGTGGTTTACATTCTTTGACCTCCACCACTTTACAGCTGCCAGATGTCCGGATCTAGAAATAAGCATAGTATAGCAAACTAACGAGAGGGGTTTCGTCGCTCTCATTATTGTGTCATATCTGACGTGGCTAGCTCTCCGTCTGTTAGACGTGATATCGGTTTATGTCTTTCGCAAGTGGCATGATATAAATTGCCTAAATGGCTGGGGACTAGGGATTTCAAACGGTTCCTATTGTGTGACGCTGCCGGTGAAGATATGTTATTTGTAATGGCATATCGTTAAAGCCTATTTGTGTCTAATAGTGGTCTTGCCCTGTGGATCTATTGTTGGGAGGGTTGACATTAAGCACAAGCAGACATTTTATATTTTAGAGGTTTCCTGGAGAGACCTGATAAATAGGACCTGAATTCGATTGTGTCCGTATTACCTACATATTAGTGTGTTTGTACACCTTAATATACTATAGATTATTCACAAGATGTATATTATTTCAAAAAGCATTCAAATGTAACAGTTAAACATGGGTTAAATAGACAAGGCAGGTTTGTTTTAACCAAACACTGATATACATAAATAGTTAATCCCACTAAACACTCTTTTTTAAATTTAATATTTTTATTAAATTCTATAACATTCTATGACAAATTAACCCTCATCAAATCCAAACCATACCTCCACTTATCGCAAAATACTCTTGTGGAAAATTTCGCAATAAATGCGTTAAACCACAGGAAATTCAGCAATTATTGACGATTTAGAAGTCGAAATCTATACTGTTGTAACGTTGGAAACCTTGGTGCAAATTACAACATTCAATGTTTTCGCGTTTACTTTTTCTATTAAACTTTGTTTTTCGTAGGTACGGGATGAGGCAGCATCGAGATTTATCTACGCGATACCGTCCTATTTGGCTGGGGAAAATTCAATTTGGTTTTTACCTGAGGCGGTAGTGCGAACCCTCGTATCCTCTCCTTAATGTTATGGAATGCCCTCTACCAAAACACTTTTTAGAGCCGGCTTTAAATTATATCTTAGCGTTATCCGTTTGTGAATTCAGGGGCGCAGAATTTAATTTAGAAATGGCACAATAAGGCTTTTTGAGAAAATTGTTGTTAGTAGGTAACTTAGTATGGTGTGGTGGTACAACAAATGAAATTCGAAACCAAACAGCAGTTCATGCAAGTCGATTTAAAAAAACTGGTAGTAATTAAAATTAACAAAAAATACTATACATAGATCTATACTAATATTCTAAAGACAGCCTATCGTGTTCTGTTATGTGGACTATATTTTCGACGAACAGATAAATATACCTAATTAAACATGTACTTAAAGCACATAGTATATCTCCCTCAAGTAGGTGAGTATTTGGAGTGTAAAATTCAAATAAGTACCCTCTTAATAAAAATGTTACTTGTGCAAGTACTCCAGAGATCCAAAGACTATACGTTCACCCACGGTTTCATGCTTTTTAGGGTTCCGTAGCCAAATGGCAAAAAACGGAACCCTTATGGATTCGTCATGTCCGTCCGTATGTCACAGGCATTTTACTCGGAAACTATACGACGTATCTGAATAAAATTTACACATAAGGTGTATTTTGTATGCAGCTACTTAGTTATGTAGTTAAATTTGAAAAAATATATTTTTAGGGGGGCGCTCCATACAGGTAACTAAATAAAAAAATAATTATTAACCAAATATCAACATGTGACACATCAATCGATAGGTCTTTCAAAATAACATTGAGGTTTCTTTGACTATTTTGTGATTAAGTGAATATTTTCTGAAATAATCGCTTCGAAAGTCAGAAAAGTTGTGTACCCCCCGTAACATTTGAACCGTTGAAAAAATATGACAAAATTTGAAGAGATGCGACTTATCATATACTTTCTACGAGAATTGTTTTGAACATTATCGGTTCAGCCATTTTTGAGTTATCTCCAAAAAACATTTTCCATAGGCATCAGATACGACCTTTTGTTATTTGTTTGGTTCTTATTCCATTGAAGGTACGGAACCCTCCTATGCGTGGTCCGACACGCACTTGGCCGGTTTTTTAATCAATCAGCCGGTGATGTTTATTATATTACTTCTTAAAGTTAGCCTATTGGGACCGTTGCACGTGTCTCCGTTTAAATTAAGTAGCAACTTATTCCGTAGCAAACTTTTCAAAAAACGCCTAGCATAAATTCATGCGGTGAATTCGCAAGAAGGTTATTATAACTTTGCCTCGTTGTGTACTTACGGAGTTTTTTAAACATTTCTGAATGCCGACAATGGAGGAGGAAGCGGTTGACAAAAGTGATTTTGCTGTTTTCATTTACTTTCCATTATTCTTTCGTCTCGTTTGTCATCCCTTTCTCTCCAACGTCTCGCGTAAAGAAGAAGAATGACACTCGTTTATATTTGCGTAGCTAAGTGACTAGATGCAGTTAGTTCTCATTGCTATCGAGCGCATACAAAATGAATGCTCAAGCTATTCCAATGTAACTGTGACGTCGAAATCCGTGAGAACTATGCCTAATCGGAGAGCGCATTATACTAGTCTGCTGGAGCTTTTGCCTCGTATGTGCTTCGTAAACAATTGGAAAAAGACTTCGGAAAAGAAACATTCAGTACAACGTGGGTTCGGAAACTTTTGTTCGTTTCGTATATCGAGTCGAAGTTTAAACGTTTGCGCGTAATGATTGCCGAGTGTGTTCACAATTGCATTGCTGGAGTTGTGGGAATGAATGGGTTCAATAACGCGTGATGCTACTTGAAATTCATCTGTCGCAATTTGCAAGTTTCAAGAGTCTTATAGGTAAGTAATTATTTTATCTTTCTACGAGAATAAGCTTTCAAAACTGCAGAACAAAGACACATTAAGTATAATGAACAGATGTTTGGTATTACGAGAACATTTATAGACAGAGAGCTGGCCACGTCAGATATGACACAATAATGTGAGCAACGAAACCCCTCCAGTTAGTTTGCTATACTAAGCTTGTGTCTAGATCGGGACATCTGGCAGCTATAAAGTGGTGGAGGTCTAAGAATGCAAATAACTAGAAGAAAACAAATCTTAAGAGTTCTGGGTTTGATGCAATATTATGGGAAATTATGTAATTAATTAGATTATATCATAACCAGAAGTTTCTGTTGTTATAGTTAGTCGTCTACTGTTGGTTTGTGTATTATTTATACACAAAGTTTTAGTTCTAATGTTAAAATATAGGCCCTGCCCTCTATAAATGACACAACTTTGGCAGCTTTTTTTCCTATTTTGGCATTACTTTTTTCCAACTGAAAATTTTTGTCACTCTAACCTCCACCCATTAAAAGCTGCCAGATGCCCGGATCTAGCAAGAAGGAGAAATCTAACTAGGCAGGTTTTATTGCTCTCATTATTGTGTCATATCTAACGTAGCCAGCTCTTAGACCATTACGAGTATTTTTGTAGTATTTGTTCTCTAGTATTTTACATGTATTTACTTACCAATTTAATGTTTACTTACAATATGAGCTACACGACCCTAATTAAGCTAAGGTACTGTGTAGGTGGGTTGTATCATGTCATAACAGTCACTTTATTCGTTTCGTTTCTTAAGTTAGGGTGTTTACAATATTTTTGAGTAGGTATGTCAAATTGATAATCATAACATAACAGTTTGGATATATAAATATGTTACGTTCGCCCTCCCCTCCCACTCAGTAGGGGGGAGGGCGAGTAGCGACGGATCTGTAGGTAGATGAAAATTGTTAAAAAAGATCCCTAGACTTTCCAGAATGCCGAAAAGTATACATGTCGCAGGGAAATGATTAAAACAGAGATTTGAACAAATCTCTAAGGGATATGATCAAATTAAGCAGGAAGTTAAAATGGAGACTCCATATCATTATTTCCCTAGAAACAATCAGTCTTTTCACCAAATCACTGACTCTGTTTATTGGAAAAGCAAAATCGGCCAATAAGCGCGATACGCTTTTTCATTTCACTAGATTTGTTTAGGAAATTGACAAAATCCCTAACTACGACAGTAAGTTGACGAAACGAACTCAATAAGTCAGCTAGTTTTATCATTTCGCTAAACGAGTTTAGTGAAATAATAAAATCTCAACTGGAAGATGGTATATGGTGATTTGATTAAATCTCTTAACTGTATTAGTGAAATGACGAAAGCAAGTACCGAATACAATACAATATATTACAGTAAAGCGATTTGATCAAATCTCTGACTAGAGAAAGTGAAACAGATTAAAACAGAGATTTTAACAAATCTCTAAAGGAAATGATCAAATCACGCAGGATGTTGAAATGGTGAATCCATATCATCATTTCCCTAGAAAAATTTTGTCATTTCACCAAATCACTGACTCTGTTTAGTGGAAAGACATAATTGGAAGGTGCGTTATTTGTGAAAATCCAGTGCATGCTCACGGTCACTATAAGATGTTGTTAGATTAGCTAATTACGTAATAACTTAAGACAGAAGGTCCCTTAAGTAGGGACTGAATAAATCAACCGAATTGGTATTACATGGATCTCACAACTTTTTACGGTAGAAGAACTGAATTGCGAGACTTGATTTTTTTTTTACAAGTTTTGTTTTTGATGGCATAAACAACTTTGATACCTACTTTTGACATTTTATGTAACAATTTCACGTAATCTAGTCTATATCTTTAAGTCATATCTTCAATCTTTCTTTAGTATATCTTCAAAAATTTTGCTGCATTTTCCCTCTCAGCTCTAATATTGCTTTCTTTTTGACAAAATTGGCATTTAACGACTAAGCCTTAACCTTCCTCTCTAACAGTACTTCCACATGTTGCATGCACTGGATGTTCACAAATATTGCACCGGCCGATTTTGTCTTTCCACTGAACAGAGTTAGTGATTTGGTGAAATGACTGAATTTTTCTAGGGTAAATGATGATATGGATTTTCCATTTTAACATCCTGCGTGATTTGATCTTTAGAGATTTGTTAAAATCTCTGATTTAATATCTGTTTCACTTTATCTAGTCAGAGATTTGATAAAATCGCTTAACTGTAAAGTAAAATATTGTATTCGGTACTTCCTTTCGTCATTTCACTAAACCAGTTCAGAGATTTAATCAAATCACCATATACCATCTTCCAGTTGAGACTTTATAATTTCACTAAACTTGTTTAGCGAAATGATAAAACTAGTTGACTTTTTGAGTTCGTTTCGTCAACTTACTGTAGTGGTTAGGGATTTTGTCAAATTCCTAAACAAATCTAGTGAAATGAAAAAGCGTGTCACGTTTTTTGGCCGATTTTGTCTTCCCACTAAACAGAGTCAGTGATTTGGTGAATTACTGATTTTTTTCTAGGGAAATGATGATATGGAGTCTTCATTTTAACATCCTGCGTGATTTGATCATATCCCTTAGAGATTTGTTCAAATCTCTGTTTTAATCATTTCCCTGCGACATACATAAACAACAAATAAGTTGCAAATTTGACCCTCAAATCCCACTTAATTAATGGAGGTGCAGGTTGTCATAAAAACTATGTCTAAAACTTTAATAATCTACAAATAAATTAAGCGGGAATATAAGACCCTACAAAAAGAAATGAGATCCCACCGAAAACATTGTTTAGGTGGGAATTCTTTCCTAACACTCGGACATTTAAATTAATCAGAATATTTTGACTTCAATATATAAATACATAGGTACTTTTTCATAACAGTGTGTACGTATAATACGACATGGTGTCCGATAATCTAATGTAAGTACGCAGTGTTGGTGATTGAAATCCCTGAACGCGTTTTGAAGGATTGATATCTTACTGCATATGCAAGCTTGGGACCGTATTGTAACTTTAAAACACGTATAGACAAGATCCAACTTAAATATAACTCCAATGCATTAACAACGCAATATAGCTACGACATAAACATCTGAATCAGAAATATCAGAATTTGCTTGAGAAATATTCCAACGCAACTCCAATACTGGTTGATTGTTTGTTGTGGGTTGGAGTCATATTTGAGATAGGTTGTGTTTTTATTGTATTGTTAATGTATTTTAAAATTTGAATCGGGCACCTGGTAACTTGTTATAAGTTCGTTCCTATTCATACAGGGTGTACAGGAAAGGTTGATCTCCAAAGCTTGCATGAATGGCATCTAGGAATTATAACTAGATACGAATTTGTGCGAGTTGTTCTATATATTCTATATCCACATTAATATATTTAACTTTTTTAACTGCGACTTCAAAAAAGGAGGTAATGTTATAGTTAATATAGTATGTTCGGATTATGTATGATGTTCGTTTTATGTACCTACCTATAACAACCATGTAACCAGTAATTACGGTGTTTAATATAATACACAGGATTAAAACTGACGATATTTGGCGCGATAACCAGGTAATATCCGTGTTGCTGACACGGCCCGTGGAATGGGTGATTAAACAGGACCCATAAAATTGTATTACCTATCCATATTAACTCCACTCATACGGAAAGCGTTGCTTGAAATGCTAAACGACAAGTTTGCATTCAGCGTTAAAATATATTTCTAGCCAGTATTATATCATAGTTAGATATTCTGCTGCTAAAGTAAACAAGATAAGCTAAACATTTTAATATTTCAAAATAGCTATGATTTGGTTTAACTGATTGTGTAGATCATTTTAAACAAAAAAGAACAGACTTCACTTAGCATCCACCTTTCCAACAGCAAATGCTCGAGCTGCTATAAAAAAATACTCAAATCACTATAGGTGTGCCTATAACAGCCAAATCGGTCTAGCCGTCTTCGTATAATCGGTGTACATAAAAAAATAGCAAAAACAAAGATCCCGACTAATTGAGAACCTCCTCCTTCGAAATCTTGAAATCGGTTGACAAAGCAAAGTCAGTATTTATCTTGAGATTCTAGATTACTGATTTAGGTTATTTAGTGAATATTATTATTTTGGTCAGTGACTGATACCGGTATAATAAAATTAGAAACCGGCCAAGAGCGTGTCGGGCCACGCTCAGTGTAGGGTTCCGTAGTTTTCTGTCCGTCACAGTAAGTGTCCCCACTTAAGAGTTTTTGAAAGCACGTCATTTCATTGTGGTTTTGTAGAAATTACAGGTATAATAAACACCTGCGTAAACGGTTAAAAAAAACTGAGTTCAGAAATTATTATGTAATTTTTTTTCAAAAACTATTCAACCTATCAAGTTCAAAATAATTTTCCTAGAAAGTTTTTATTTTACCACTTTGTCGGCGTGATTGATATACATATTAGTACCAAATTTCAGCTTTCTAGTGCTAACGGTCACTGAGATTATCCGCGGACGGACGGACGTACGGGCAGACATGGCGAAACTATAAGGGTTCCTAGTTGACTACAGAACCCTAAAAAATGGAATTAGCACCTTGTATTCGCAATATTTATTTACCCTATTTTCTCAAATGTAATTATCTAAGGTATGGACAATAAATTATCAGATTATTCAGGCAAAAAAAAACATCAACAACCGCGAGGTACCGAAATTGCATACCGACATATTTGTATGAAAATCATACCGGTATACACACATTAGATCTGTGTGTATACACAAGTCCTTGATTTTGGTACCAACGATCTTCTTAAAAAATAGTGGAAACAAGGCGTATAAATTTATACTAATTTAAATCTTATCTCTTTAACAAAGGTAGATCGTAGGTACGTTCTCGAATAAATAAAGCTCAAGTCGGTACTTACTGTGTAATATTTTTGCAGGTTCTCGGACTCCCATCGGAATATTTTGAAATCGATGTACTAAAGTAAATCAAAGCTAACGCTAACAGAATAAATCTTTTCTCAGACAAACACTCTGCCCCATCTCAAAAGACAGACCCCCGAATTATTCACCGTCTAGCTTTAGCTTGCCTAGCAATAAATCTGCTAGCATTAACAAAAATCTGTACCTTAATAATAGATAGAATATTAAAGCAAGGGTCGCCGCTTAAGACACTATCGAGGAGGGTAGGAATTAATCACTTAGTCAGACAAGCTCTGCAGAGATATCGTTAATTTAACACTTAAAACGTTTTTATTCGACTGGATAATTGTAAGGGGCGGTCGTAATGGGCACGTTCGAGCGCCGCAAAGATTGATGATGTGCTGTGTTGAAACATTAAAAAAGCTGACTGAACATTTGAATAAGAAAACCGTGGCCCCGAGGGATTACACGATGAAGCGATCGTTTGTATTTTTTTGGCGTGTAAATATATTCAGATTGGTTCGGCGCTCTATTTTGAGTGGTTTTTGAATACAGTTTGGAATAAAAATATTGTAACGTAGATCGGAATCAAAGTCAGTTTAAATGTGGAATAGTGGAACAGACCATTCGGAATTGGCTTGCCTTAAATAACGTCAGAAATGTTCATCTCATTCAGCGAATTAATACCAACCGCGTTTTATTAAATGCCACAATATCCTGTTAATATCTACAATCTAATGGCAAAGAAGTAAAATATCAAAATATTATAATTTATTAAATAGATATCTAATAATGACATATTTAGTTTTTGTGAAATTAATGATTAGGGTAGTCATTAAGAGGCTGACAACACCCGATGACCTTCAAATGGACGTTACTCGAACAGTGTTTTAGCTATAACTCCTTGTTTTGAGAAAGTAAAAAAAGTATATGTTATTATTCGTTATAATTGGAAGAACTTCGTTGATTCCGATACACGATTGGACGACATCGGCTCGATAGAAAATAATTCCAAAGTTACATCTTAAAATTTGGTTTAATTAGTCGTATATCTTTAGTTTCTTGACTTATAAGTCTGTAACTAAGGACAAAATTACACCGCACTAATACTAAAAACTTCGTTGTTTTATATTTCTCAATTAATGCGTAGTTTGTTTTTAATTCATCATTTTGCAAAATTTGCAATGAGCTCCCATACTAATCGTAACACAGTGTTTCTCTTTCACTCGCGCTGAAAAAGATAGGGAGGGAATTTAGCTGTTGTCAGCCCCTTAATAGGGTAGGCAGCTAGGTAGGTGCCTTCCTATTTGGTAAAATGGAAAATTCAGTTAGATAAATCAGTTGGAATTTCCGGACGTCTACAGAGACCACTAGTGTTTTTAAAAGATGAGAGCTCAAATTGTAACCGAGCTCTATAAATACGCCTGTTTAACTGTATTTGATTCGGTGAAAATACGCTTACATTTACTTTGGGACCGGTCTATTTACACAAATTTTGCTTTGTGTACCGTAATAATTAAGTAACGTACAGCAAATTATGCCGGGTCCGCAGATTAAATGTAAAGTAGAAATAATTTGGATGTTATTTTAGGCCGGACCTGTTTATGAAGCTAGATAATGTTAGAAAAACACCGATACATTTCTGGGAGGGCGCTAATCTGATGGCGAGTGAAAAGATTTAGTGTAGGCCCGGCAGTGTTGCCAGACCGTACCTTTTGGTACGATTTTACGTACTATTTTGGACCTCTGCGTACCTTTAACGTACCCTGCGGAAAACCGTACTAAAACCGTACTATTTGGCCTACCCGGCGAAAACCGTACTAAAAATCGTACTTTATAGCGTACCCGGCAAAAGCATACTAAAATTATACTTTGCAGCGCCAATCAGACGTATTGATCCTAGTTCATGGACCGTAAATCCTAAAATTAACTATCTAGAATGTGCATCGTACTGAATATCGAGCGTGTTATCTAGTTAATACTGTCATCATGGTCTATCTACCTAAATATGGTCACTGTATTCAATCATAATTATTTTATACCACTATAACGTCACGAGTCAAATCAACTGCCACTAGACTGTGTCACAGAAATATAGGATGAAAGTAGCAGACATCATCACCAAAATGTGTAGTCACTAATCTGTGTCCTCGTGCGGGTTGGCCGTTACTTACCTCCATTCACATTGGCTCGAGTTTCTCATGAGAGTATCTATTGTAGGCATCAGCACTCGACTAATATCGTTCGTTACCTGAGGCCTACTGCCAACTTCGAAACCTCGCTATTTGCATCTCTTTTGCTCGTATAAGCAAGTGCGATAGACAGGGAGAAAACGAAAATTTCGATATACGATTTTCGCGGTAGGCCCGCTGATCGTGGTTCTCAGAAGTTACCTTTACAATTTCAATGTAAAGCTAATTCTAACGCATATGCTTGTTAGAATGAGAGACAAATAGCTAAATTATAACCCGTACATCAATAAAACACCACCCTGGTCTTATATGTGGCGATTTTGTAGAACTAAATAAAAATCGTACCTTTTAGGTCAAAATCGTACCTTTTTTGACACACGACCGTACTTTTAGCTGATAGTGCTCTGGCAACACTGAGGCCCGGTCAAATTAATCTCCACAAGTTGTATGATAGCTGTAATAGGGCTAATCTCTTACGGTAAGGTCGAGGGGAATTTATTTAATTAGTAATGGGCAGTTGGTGAATCTGAGCATTACAGAGGTATCTATAAGGAAATTACATTAATCCGGCGGGATTATGTTGGGCGAACGGATCTGTTAAATTAACAAGTAACATGCGTGTAATATAGGAAATACCGCAAAATATGTAGGTATTATACTACTAATAGCCCTAAAAAAATGTACGATGCACGCGCAGCAAGATTTTTAGGGTTCCGTGGATAAAATGGCAAGTGACCCCTTAGTTTCATCATGTCTGCCTTCCTAGGAGTATATCTATGTTATGTTACGACCATTAATATGCTGATGGTTATTCAAAACAAGTATCTAAGAATTCTATAAAGTATATAGGTGTCTGTCTACTTATTGGAAAATTGCCTCGTGTCTAAAAAAATGTGTTCTCCACACGTTTAGATAATTAGCTAAATACTGTTACGGTATTTATATACCCTTTATTTATTTTAACTTTATTGCACAAAAGAAAATTTTGATGTACAAAAGGCGGATTTAATGCCAAGAGGCATTCTCTACCAGTCAACCTTAAGGCAAAGTAGATAATTGCGGGCGGTCCTTACGAGAACAAAAAGTTAATTACAAGTGAACAATGCATACAATATATATATAATATACCATAAATAACAAAAACAATACATATATACACATAAATATATTTTATATACACGGTGCCCGTGAGCATTGCGAGAGACTTTAACAGTGTATTCATTATCATATTTAGAGAACAAAATGTCCTTCAAACTTTTTCGAAATTCGCCATAGTTTCAGAGTAAATACTACCTACAAAAAATTGCATTTTGAATTGTTTCTCAGTGTAAAATGATTTTTTGATGGCGATCTCACCGGTATGGGGCATAGTCTAGACATCTCTTATTGACTGATATCAAAGACCTAAGAAACACTTTGCATGGACTAGTTTTTACGAGAAAAAATGTAGCAATTTACTTTTTCCGTTACTTTTTTCTAATGACATTTACTTTTTATGTAGAACAGCATTCAAAACAAGTGAAAAAAAAAGTAAAAAAAAAAATTTTTTTTGGCGTTTTACAACAAAAGTCATATAATGTTTTTTCATTCTTTTGACCTCAGAAATGCGTGGTTAAAATCTCTCGCAATGCTCACGGGCACCGTGTATAGACCAAACTCATCAATCATCAACTCTAATCTTTGTTCCACTAGCGAAAAGGCACGAACGGCTTTTTTAAAAGCAAACTTGTTGGGAGCAGTTTTGACACTACTAGTAAGTGTGTTCCACAGGCGTGCTGCCCGACCAGAGAAGAAGTTTGACATAAAACCGGTGTGGTGCAGAGGTATTGAAAGAGACAAATTGCCAGAAGAACAGAGTTGACGGTCGCAAGACACGCCATAATATTTCAGCGACTGCTACCACAAATAATAGCCTGGCATTTTGATGGGTCTGACAAAAAGGCCAAACCTCTCGGACCATTTTTGTGTGTTTTGGTCTTCCGATCACCCAGATACGATGAGAACCAGTTGAGGGTTGTAGGGGACACGTTTAAATCTCTATAATTAAATTTATAGACAATGGTTTTAACTAAATATAATACCGTGATTCACAACACTACAATAAAGGTCCCCTTCTATAAATCCAACAACGCTAGTATATCCAGCAAAAGCTCCATTTACAGATAGATACCTTCATATATTTCCAATTTGCAGTAATGCTTGGTTATACTGCAATTGCAGAGCATTTGCAATATCGGGAACACACGGTCTCGCAGTTGAAAGAAAATAGTTGAAAATACCAACAAGTGCGCTCACTGAATCGACATATTGCTGGCTCCAATGATATTGGAATTCCTGTGTTTAATAAAGTTTTTTTTCCATCTTTATGTTCGAAAAGTTCATTTCTATATATATTGCCGGGTAGAAAATCACTTATCATATCACACTATGAATATTTACTTTCCAAATTTTTGATTCGATTGGTCAAACGAAAATTCAGTTGATAAATAGATATTTTGACCGCTGAATTGTGATTCCATAAATGGCGATTCATTTACATACTCCAAATACTATTGTTATATACAATAGCATATAGGTACCTACTTACTATATGTAGTATACAAGTAGGATAGGTGCCTAATTGCCTATTCCCTACTAGTTAAAGCAATGACGCGTAGTTTCAGTGACCGCTAGGCAACCGGATAGCTCGCGGTATTTAAGCTCCTGAAGTGATGAGGAATCGCCCTGTGCAACCCGAAATGACCCAACTTGGACTGGAGCGAAAATCGAGGGGGGTGAAAAAAAATTTTTTTATCGCGAGGCGCTGAAAGAATGTACGCTGGTTATATAACAAATGTTTAATGCCTAAACATCGGTATCAACGTTCAAATTTCGTGGCAATGTACGGTTGGCAGAAAAATAAATACAAACAAATCACTTAGTATTTTTAACCTTTATTTTGTATATCCACTCACGTGCCCTGCGCAACTACGGTTGCATTTTGTCAAAACGCAAAGTGCTCTCGCAACACTAGTTGCGAGTTGGAGTACCAACGGTTTTTAAATGATACCTATGTGCAACGTGTGAAGAGCGCTTTTCTGTTGACTTAGTTAGGCAGAGGATTAATGTGGCAACATTAAAAAAAATAAAAACCGCAGTCTGTGGAACATTTTTACAAACTTCAGATTATTGTTTTGGTGACTTCAAAGTTCGGTATGTCAGCGAGGGAGCTAGTCATTAAAAAAATGCCGTCAGTACTCAATTTCGCATATTTTAATTAGCATTGTACATCAAATTATTCCTTGTTTACTGCTCCATACGATAAAGCATATATTTCAATACTAATTTAAATATAATGTGATAAATTCTTGCAACAAATTAAGTATAGTGATGAAAATATTGCGTATTTGATTTTGAATCGTACATTTATTATACGATTAAGCCATATCTCTGTCTAGGCTATTAGAATAAGTTAGTTTGTCTATTAACCTAAGCGTTAATCCTCTTTAAATGAGTAATAATGTATGTTTTGAACAGGATTAGGTGAAATAAACTTGTGATGTCCGTAAGTACAACTGTACGCAACAGTAGTTGCTCGAAGCAATTTAACAGATCCTCACAGGGTCCGCGTTTTATGTCATAAGGCATGGTGCACACTGGGTTTTGGTTGCAGATTGATTTAATTTAGCTTAGTGAATTTAGAGTGTTTTTATTTTCATTTGTGGAGGCTATTACTCATTTTTTGATAATTTTTAGTTTTTTTTATTAATCGGCGAAGGATGTTTTATCTTCTATCTTTAAGTATATAAAAGAAGAAACTGACTGACTGACTGACTGACATATCAACGCACAGCCCAAACCGCTGGTTCTTCCAAATTTTGCACGTAGGTTCCTTATAAGGTCTAGGGGTGCACTAAGAAAGGATTTTTCAAAATTAACCCGCTAAGGGGATGAAATGGCGGTTCAAAGTTTGTATGGCGAAACAAGATTAGTTAGACTATTTTATTTGATACTTCACAGGAGTATTCCTAATGATAAATGAGTAAATATGTGTTTCAGGTTTTTTGAAAATTAAACCCCAAAAAGAGGGAAAGGTGGTCACAAAGTCTGAAAATCAACATGGGTATTGTTTCTATGGTTTATCGGGTCGTTGATTACGAAAACAATAACGATTTTAAAATCCAACGTAGCGAACGTGAAATACCATCTGCCATGTTGATGATGGGGTTGAAATGTCTAAATATCAATATGGGTGTCGATTTTATGGTATTGTGGGATGTTAATTACGAAAATTGCATCGATTTTGAAATTTAATATTGTGGACATGAAAATTCTTGAAAGTATTTGTACGAAATTGCAATCTAATAACATTAGGTAGCTTTCATCCAGAAAATCAACCCTTAAGGGGGTGAAAAGTGGGTTGGAAGTTTTTATGGCAATTTTTTAACAGGTGAACTTATTTAGATGAAACTTGGTATACAGATAGTTTGAGTCCCGGGAAAGAACATAAAATTGTTAATATCGCGAAATTCAACCCTTAAGGAGTGAAATGGGGGTTGGAGATTTGTATGGAGAATTTTTAACCGCGAACCGATTTAGATAAAATTTGGTATGGATATAGCTTGAGTCCCGAGAAACAATATAGAAATGTTTTTATTCCGAAAATCAATCCTAGAGGGGTGTAAAAGGGGTTGATAGTTTATATGGCGAACTATTAACCGCTGAGAAGACAATTGAGATGAAACTTGGTACATAGATTTAATATTAGAATTGAATATTATAAATACGAAAGTATGCCTGTCTAACTGTCTGTTACCTTTTCGCGCTTAAGCTGCTGGACCGATTTAGATGAAACTTGGTAAAGAGATAGTTTGAATCCCGGGAAATGACATAGTGTAGTTTTCATCCCGAATATCAACCCATAAGGTGGTTGGAAGTTTGTATGGGAAAATTTTAACCGCAAATCGATTTAGATAAAAGCTGTGGATATAGTTTAAGTCCCGAGAAACAATATAGGGTAGTTTTTATTCCGAAAATTAACCCTACAGGGGTAGAAAAGGGGTTGCTTGTTTGTATGGCGAATTATTAACCGCTGAACAGACGATGGAGATAAAACTTGCTACATAGATAGTTTGAGTCCCGGGAAACAATATAGGATAGGTTTTATACCGAAAATACCGCTTTAGGGGGTGAAACTGTGGGTTGAAAATTTGTATGCGGAATTAATAACCGCTGAGCCTATTTAGAAGATTTGGTATGGAGATAGTTTGAGTTCTGGGGAACGATATATAACAGTTGTTATCCCTGAAGTCATTCCTTAAGCGGGTAAAAAGGAGGCTGTTTTCTAATTCCACGCAGACGAAGTTGCGGGGAAAAGCTTCTATTTAAGAGTAGAAATCTGCATTAATCATAATCTCTTCGTAGTACATAGTAAGTCGTTGCCGGTATAACAATTCAACAATTATTGCAATCATTTATTTAAGAAAAAAAAAATGAACCACCTTCACCAAAACATGATATACCGAAACCTACAGAGTGTAACAAATACTTTTCCGAAAACCGCATATAAATCGGTTCAGCAAGGTACATACAAACATACAAGTCTAACTGAGAACCTCCTTTTATAGTAATTTTAGTACGCGGGCGAAGCCGCGGGAAAAAGCTCGTTATTAATATAAATGGTTCAAATTCACGGTGATGCTGATAGTACAATATATAATATGTATAAGAATAAAATTTTATATGCATAGCTTATTTTTAACAGAAATTTTCATGTTACGTAATATTTTTTTGAACAGCATAATCTTGTAGGTACGTAAAAAAACCATTAGCTTACTTGTGAATTGTAACTCCGTTCAAAATTATTCAAATCGGTCAGTTAATTCTGGTTTCAGTAATTTACGAGTAGATCTATAATATACTAAAGTCTGCCCGTACCTACTATAACATACTATGTTAGTCTTTTGTGTGTAGTTTTTGTTAACATACTATGTTAGTGATATAGATCACGACAACCGCTGTTATTAAAATATAATTTATTAATTCAGGAATATCAAGTCTGCGGTTCTGCGTGAGTGAGCCGCTGCGCATAATATTTAATTTCGTATTAGCATTTTATACTTAAGTTATAATTATTCATAACTAGCTGACCCGGCGAACTTCGTACCATCAACAATTTTTTTTTAATTTCTCCAATATTTTAATAGCTATTCTGCTTTCGAGGCGAAGATAAATCCAACAAATTAATCATCATTAAAATCGGTCCAGCCGTTCTTGAGTTATAAATGGTGTAACCGACACGACTTTGTTTTACATATAAAGATTGATACAATAAAATGTAAATAATATATAATTTCAATGTTGAAGATGTGATTTCGTTGCTTGTGTATCCCGTCCTTATACCGCCGCCATCTTGAATGATGGCCGCGCGAGGCCCGCCCGGTGACATCTAGTATGACTTTTGACACTCAGCACGTGGGTTTGTTTACTTTTGTAATGAAAAAAACAGTACATATTGAGTTGGTAATCGTCCTGATATGTATTTATTTGTAAAGTGTGACATGTGAGTGTATTTATGTTAAGTGTATATGTGGTTTGAAGTGGTGGGAATTGTCGGTAATCGGACGTCAAAAAAGGCACTCGTTACGGTAGGTATATAGGCCTATTTTTTGTTATTGATAATTTGTGACAGAAATTGCTGCGAGTTTGACAAAACTGGCACATGTTATTTAAAGACTAATAGTATCTTTATCTGCGTATGACAATATTTTTGTCCTAATTTGCGTAAATTATTCGTAAAAAAATCATAAACAAACCACGCGGTTTGGCGGTCAATTGCGAAACTGACATTTTAGAAATTGCAAATGAAACAAGTTTTATGCAAAATATTTCCCCGCGATCATATACTTTATTTGGTATCAATCGAAGCGTAAACTATTGAAGTTTCAAATAAACATAAAAAATACATACGTTATCGATTTAGATTTTTTTAAATAAATATATTTCTGCCAAAAGTCCCCATTCGAAACTGTATGTCAACTTTGTGATTTTTTTAAAATAATTTTTACTACTATGACCTATCTAATTATTTATATAAACAAATTATCCGTTTCTTTAGCTTTAAAACGTAAAAAGAATCATTACAAAAAGTTCAGTGAAAGCCAAGCAATCGATTTATTAACAAAACATGACACGGTGCCGCTGGCGCGCGGTAAATCTTGGGCACTTCACAGCACCTTTTTTTGATTCGCGGGCACTCAAGTGGATATGTAAATAAAAAAGCCCCTAAATAGTACATTTCCTAATTAGGGTGGTAAAACAAAGAAAGGCCGCGCAATCGCAATTGTTGCGGCCCAAGCTGCAAGCGAGTACCCGTGTTGGAAAAATATGTGCACATTTGGCCAGAAAGCGGCTCTATCCGTACGCGTAGCGTGCGGAAAAAGCCACTTTATGTCCAGGTGTGGCATACAATATTTTACGAGTTAGAATAGATCACTAAAATTTGTTCCATAGATTTTGCTGTCAATCTTTGACGTCTGTAAGAATATATCCATTTTAAATGACTAAAAGATCTTTCCACGCTGACTGAGGTAATAGGAAGGTATGTCAAGCATTGAAAATTTTGCACACAGTTTTTATTTACACTTTCTGGTATTTCAGCCTCGTTGTTTTTAGATAGTTGGTTAATTATTTGTACAGTCTTATAACCAGGATTTTTCTTTAATACACTTTTTAATTTAAAATAAACTTTTCTGGCATTTTGATGTAACCTTAACGTTGATATTTTTTTTTGCAAACCATGAACAATGTTTAATGATTCTGCTAGACTCAGTTTTGGATCCTCCAATAATTTTATTGACTTAGCAATTATACTAAAGTGTGTATCGACGAATAGTAACTCAGTTTTTAAATTCCGGTTACGGAAATTTTTTTTTGCTTTAGAAATTGCACTCGCTTCACGCGGATTTAAGGCATCGATGACAGATTTGATTTTATCATAATGCATGTGATAATATGAGGCAGCATTTAACCATGTTCCCCATCTTGTTATCACGGGTCGGGGTGGTAGAGGAATGTGTGTAACATTTGATGAAATAAATTTGTCCTTGAAGGAGCGTTACGAAATATTTTTTTGATACAGTCAATCAAACTGTTTATGGTCGGGTAAAGACTTCTAATTATCTCTGCGACTCGATTACATCCATGTGCTATGCATGTTACATGAGTCATATTTTTATATTTCTGAACAAGGTTTTTAGCTGCTTTTACCATGTAGGAACCGGCATCCGTTATAAAAAATAATAATTTATCCATGTTTTTTTTGTATTCATCGCCCCAAAGATCTTCAAGGGTTTCCTCAACGAGTTTGGTTATTGTCGAATGGTTAGTCGCCTCCAATACCTTAGAAGCAAATAAATGTGGCTGGGTACTAGTTCCATCTAGAGCTCCGATCAAAATATTTGCCACTTTTTTTCCCACGGAATCTGATGTTTCATCAACACTGAGGTAAATCATTTTATTTTGTAATTTCTCTTTCAATTCATTTTTTTTCTTTTCATACAATTCAGGTAAGCATTTTACTCGTATTTTTGTTTCACTCGGCACAGTAATATCGTTTCCATATTTATGATTTAAAAGGTTTTCTACAAAATTTCTAAATTTAGGATTGTCTAATTTTGACCACGGTATATTCGAACAAATCATAAACTCTGTTAAATCTTTATTAAATTTTTCTTGTGCATTATTTTTATGAATTTTGTTGTGTAAATCTGTTTTTAAATGGCGGTCGATACTAGATTTAGAGGGAAATAATTTCGAATTACACAATTTGCAATATACGATATCGTCTTTAATTTCGAAATCAGCATTATCTCGTATTATATCCTGTAAATGGCAGCGTGAATCAGATAATTTATCTTGATGAGATTTTGATTTCAAATGTTTCTCTATATTGTACCTTTTCTTTTTATATTCATTTCGCAAATAGTACAGCAAGCACCTTCATTAGTGAATATAAAATCAGTATACTGCGTCAAATCCATTTTCTCAAGTCTGATAGGGAGTTGGGTAAAGATTTATCAATGCTAAATTGTAGTTGTAAGTGTTTTTAAGAACTATTATCGTTGAAGATTTTACCACATATTATTTTGCATGACAATTAAATTGACATTTGTTGCCTATTTGGCATTTAGAATTTTTTTTACAAATGGATAATGAAATGAGTATTGAGGTTCTATGACGTATTAAGAATATAAACCTCTTTAAATATATGTACAGTTTACCAAAGTACGATTAAGAATAAAAATAAATTAAATGTTATTTATTACTAATAAATAAAACAATGATACCTATGTATTTCTTTTTTTGCGACCCTTACCAAGTGCCACGAAATTTGAACGTTGATACCGATGTTTATAATGCCATATCCCTCCTGGTTGGACTGGTTCCCTGTACGAAAGCGAAGAAAATTTTTTTTTATAAAAACTTTTAGGCAACCGCTTGAAAATTAGCATGCTTGTTCTTCATCACATACAGACACCGGAAACAAATTGCCATCCGCCCAGGCCGGGCAGTTATCGAACCATCAGAGTTGGAAGCCGGACGCAAGGTGAATTTTTCTATCGGTGGAGGAGAACTTAGGAAACATGCACTTACAATCATTGAAATCGGATGGCATTTGTTTTATGAGTTTTGTAAGATGTGGAAAACGATATGCCCAAATGCCATCCCTTTCCTATGAAATTTCATCGCAGTATATTATTACCATACATCGGGGTTTTCGGTGCGGGAATATTTGACATTAGCCAAAGAGTAGGCATTAACTTAAAAAACAGAATGTACTCTAGCACGTTTCTACCTAATGATTAATTGATCGAAAAAATCATAGGTATATACAATTTATATGTAATAGCTGACTATTATGTATATATATTGTAGGTACATATACCTATGATTTTTTCAAGTATTTTTTTTATTAATTCATGTAATGACTGATCATTGTCAACCTCTTCAGTTAATCAAATAGTTCATAGATATCGGACGTCAAGATTAATATTTGACACTTATTATACCGTGTCTTTGTCTTAGGTAGATCTAGTTAATAAATTTCGGATATGCAATTACATTTTTAAAATACTAAGTATATAATAGTCAATACAAACATGCCTCTAAGAAAAAAGCTCGTATCATAGTGTGTAAGCTATTCACAGAGAGGTAGTTATTAATTAGGCATAATAGGATATTTTCTCAGACTAACTCTCAACCTATCTGTTTATCTCTACTCTTTCTCAAATCGTTCCCGCACCGAAAACCCCGATGTATGATTATTACGGAAACAAAAACAGTAGGCGACAAACTATGAACTATATTTTATTATACATCGTTTGGCACTACTTTCTCCCAACATAAACTTTTGTATAATTTCTCTTAATATTGTATAGTATTTGTATAGTTTCTCATAATATTGCATCAAACCCAGATCTCTAGGATTTATTTTCTTGAAATGGTTTGCATTCTTTGACCTCCACCACTTTAAAGCTGCCAGATGTCCAGATCTAGAAATAAGCATAGTATACCAAACTGACTAGAGGGGTTTGGTTGCTCTCATTATTGTGTCATATCCGACGTGGCTAGCTCTCCGTCTATATAGACCAACGCCATTTTGTAAATAATTTATAACCTAAAAATAAAATCATGCGGACCTATTTATACAAGGAAAATACCTATATAATAATGAAATTACTTAATTTAAGACTGCTCAACCAACACTATTATGTTAATAATGCAAAACTCGTTCTATACGAGGATTACACAATTGTTTTGTTTATTTGACGCATATCTTTTTATAATATTTTATAGCAAAACCACAATAAATCAAAGGCGCGTGAAAATTTTCAATGAAACTTATATACACATTTACAGTAAACTACATTGCGCAGTAATATTTGAAGGATATAATAACGTAAAAGAGTCAAAAACTTTTATAAATTTTGTTAGGATGCAAACAAATATGACGTGTCACTCATTCAGTTTTTTGTACCGTCTTCGTCCATTTTATATTGTGAGACAAAGTAGTTAAATCACAACGTTCATTGTATTATAACATTTGTTGCGTCGGTGTTAGAGACGTTTTTGCATTGGCGTAAGGTTTATTTTACTACACTCTTATGCTAGTATCATGCTTTTGTATTGCGATTGGCAAGTTAATCGAGAGTACTTATGCTTCTTTACTGCGATTAGCAAGTTTTTTGGCCGTATTAATGCTTCTTTAATGCAGTTGGCAACTTAATAGAGCTTACTAATGATTCTTTAATGCGATTGGCACTTTCCATGACAACGATAATGCTAATAGCGCATACATATTGCGCCTGTAATGCTATTAAATGACCTGTATAGGATCTCAAGCTGGGTAATTCGTGCCCATTTAAGACCTATATCAGCACTATAAACATGTATAATGCTACTATAAAACGAACTGAAAATGCTAAAAGCATACAGATATGCTGTAAGACGGCCGTTATACTGCCTTGATGTGTTACTTGGGCTATATCATCTGTCTTGCTCTACAAGCGTATTTTACATTCCTGTCAGTCGAAATTAAAATCAAATTGTTTAACTTTGGTTGGATCACCCCCTCTTTCTTGTTGTTTGAGTGCCATAATATTTTGGGTGCAATCGGCAGTCGGCAGGCCGCTATTATCAAGCTTAATTTAAAAATCCAAAAAAAATTAAACCGTGTTATAGCAAAAGAGCTTTCAGCACGTCTAATTTCAGGGTTGTCACATGCCATTTGCCGATCCTATGAAAACCTGTGAGCGTATGATAGACTCGGTTAGATATTTTAGATAAGTACAGACACGATTCGGACATGATAATTACGTTTCTATGTGGCAACGCTTGAAAGAAAGAGAAGGGCATTTTACCCTGGGCCGTATTCTAACTTTAAAGCACGTATGGACACGATTCAACTTCAATACAACTCCAATGTATTAACTACGCAAACGCAATACAGCTAACTCCTAAACGACTGAATCAGAAACATCAGAATTTGCTCGAAAATTATTCCGTCGCAACTCTTCGTCGCATTGGTTGATTATTTGTCGTGTATTGGAGTTATGTTAGAGATGGATTTTGTTTTTAATGTATTGTTTACGTATTTTAAAGTTACCCTGTCATCATGGTGGAACCTAATACCTACGTAGGTAAAGCAGTGTATGACAGTATCGACGAGTTCTCATCGCTAGACGTTTAATGTTCTATCTCGTAGATTGTCGATCTCCTTTGTAGTCCGTTAATTTCAACTCTTTCACCGCCATAAAGTGATCACTAAACAGCCTTTAAAAGACTACTTGCGGTCACTACTCACCACAGGTGTTTTCACCATCAACGACCACTATAAGACCGTGACTACGCGTTCACCTTAAAATGTGTCTTTATATCTTTGAATCAGGTGTTCTATTAAGAAATGAAACAGTTGTGGCCATTAAAAGGTTAAAAATAACAAAAAGTCGATGATATAATATCAGACTTCCGAACACAATTATACAAGGGATAACCCATTAGTCATTACACAGCTGTAGTCCCCTAACTCAATATAAACAAAGGCAGCTAAGTGACCACCGGTATACTAACGATTGTCCCTTTTGACGTTCAAGTGTAATCGTCCGGCGTTTACATATGCCGTGTGTTGCCGAGGTAAATTAATTTGCATAGAGATTCGAAATACGCCGCACTCGGTTTGCTACAAATATGCCCGAATAATCTGGTATTAGTCAATGAAATAAGCATCAATGGACCATTAAATAGTAGTTAACATTAAATATTTATTAAGCAATAGATTTGTGGATTTGTGGTCATACTAATTTATTAATAAACCGGATGATTTATTTATTCGTTAGCAGTAGTACTACAAATTATTTCACTATTAAAAGTAAAAAAAGATATAGGGAACTTTATCTCATGGCGGCCTCCGACTAGATTGTAGTTTTTTTGTGTTTAAATACAAAATAATAGGCACCATCATATAAAAAATGTTAATTACAATCTGGTCGTCGTCTTCAACTCAGTTACCCCAAAATAGGAAAGTAAAAAGATTAAAAGTTAAATATTTGCTCATATAAAAATGTTAATATTTAACGGGCGTAATTTCTGTTTGATATTTCATTCAGGCTCGCCACGATAAAGATTGCCTCGGCAAAACAAACTTAAATTATAATACCCCCGGAAAATACTTTTCGATTTAAATTTGATTCCCTATGGTACGGATCCAGCCAATTAAAAAAAAAACAACCGTCTGATTAGGAGGTGGGATTAAAAAAAAAGTTTTTGTGTTACTTATTCATTGTAATTAAAGGAGATTAAAACATTTCAGACAACAATACAGAACCGGTCCACTCCCGATGGTATAACGTAAAAGTAAAGACTCCAGGAGGAAAGAGATTAGATTTTTCCCATAATTTGAATTGGGTCATTTCTTGATCTTCCGGTGCTATAGGTCGGTAAAAAAACCAGTTAGACTATTCAGTCAGAGTCATCGTCGATAATGACACGGCGTCTCTTCTTGTCTCGGTTGGTTGGCACAACTATCTGTTCTTCATCTTCACTGTCATCTGCAAGATACCAGTCAATTGATTACTTATCCTTAGAAAATCGAAATATACGACCTATTTATTTTGTCTAGTTAAGGGCAAAGATATTGTGCAGTAAAACTGCCTTGAATCCCGAAGATCGTCTCGTGTATTGGTATAACATTTGAGAACTTAAGTACTATATTTTTACCGCAACTGTAAAAAGTAAATCAAAAGTTAAAGTAATTGAAGGTGTGGAGTGTCTAATACTGATTACTGATTAGGTTAGATATATTTAAAATTATTTGTACCTGAATCTGCTTTCGGCAAGCCGCTCAAAAAGTCCTCCGTATCCGGCAACTCTGTCTGCAAGGTCTTCTTCGCAAAAGATAGCAAATCCTCATCGTCTCCAACATTGGTTTCCTCCTCGATCCTCTGCAATTTCCCTCTACTATTCGATTCGTCTGAATCTACGCTACGACTTCTTTTCTTTCTATTGACCTCTGTATTGGAAGCGGTATTTTCAACATTGTTTTCTCTCATTTTTCTTAAATTGGCAAATAAATCGTCATCATCGCTTGATTCAGCCGCTTTAGAGTCTTCAACAACTTCGGAAACATTTCCTGTGACAGTTTCGTCGAATGAATCTATTATTAGCTCTTTATTAACAGCCTTTATTATAATTTCGCGCCTCTTTCGAATCGTTTCGAAATGTAAACTGCTAGGAATCCTCCAATATGCTTCCTAAGAAATAGACCAACGCATTAAAATTTTGTACGATTTTCTTATTTTTCGAATTTTGTTTTAATCTATTTAGACATTGCCGTTTAAAATGTGCTTGAATAATAAAAAAAACTATTTGTTATGCGCTATTATCAACAAAGGCTAGGTTTATAAATTGTGAACTTCAAAACTTTTTTTCAACAGATATCAATTTGAAAAAAATATTGATAGTACCTAGGCGACCTAGGTGCTACGTAAGCGTAATAACAACGAATAAAGTAAAACTACTTAAAAAAAATTACATTTTATTGTTGTACAGTCGAGGACAAAGAGATGTATACACTTTTGGACCTTATTGCGTTGTAATAAGGTCCAAAAGTGTATACATCTCTTTGTCCTCGACTGTACGTCTTTTACATACAGTATTTCCATTCTATTAGCTGATTGTTGTATTTTTGGCTTTAAGACATAGACATTTTTCCAACGTCCGAAGACTTACCTGCTCATCGCTCGGTGGCATGATCCCAACTCCCATCAACATCTTCTTGAAAAGCTCGTTTTCCATGGCCTCCACACAATCACTGGATAGGGGGAGAAGTGGGACTCCCTCGGCAGTCGGATCGAACCCTTCGGCTTCTTGGTCCAGCGCCACTTCTTCTAAACTTTCGGCTACCCACTTCAGTGGTTCCGTGAGACCTTGATACACAAAACACTGTCTTGCAAACCAAATTTCGCAGTAACGGTAGAAGAAAAATACTAGCGTAACTGGCGTATTGGCGTAAGAAAAAGACAATATGATTATCTTTGTCTTTCCTCTAAGTGAGAAACCCCAAGGCCGAACTATACATGTAACGCATGTTCGCATATTATTTTAACAAATCAAGTATTTAGTATTTATATTTACCATTGTCAACAGCGTTGACCAACAGCTTCGCAATCTCGTTGGCGCTGAGTTGGACCAGTGCCTTTTTCACCGGTTTCTTTTTCGAAGTTTCTTTGGACTTAACAGCCGGCTTTTTAGCGAGCTTATTGGCAACAGGAGACGAGGGTCGAGATGCATCGTCATCCGAGTCGGAGTGCGCCGAAGATTCAGAGGAAGACGAATCTAAAATTAAGAAAAAATTAAATACTGATGGTTGTTTATCTATAAATTCGCGTATTACTTCAGGCGCTTCCATGGACTACTGATTAAGAAACACTGGGCCCGTTTCATTACCATTACTCGCCACTAGATCTATCATTATTCCTGTTGTCTTTCATTTCAACTTTGCTCTTGAATCACTTCTGCCGTTTCCTTCGGCATTGTTTCTTACCATGTATTATACCAAGCTCTAGCTTCATTTCGACGAAGCCTCGCTTGCCCCTTTTCTGCGGCATACATTCCTTAGCTACCGAAAACTTGCCTTAACGGCTAGAAAATTTATCTATCACTACTTACCACTAGATCTATCATTATCGCCGTTGTCTTTAATTTCCCCGTTGCTCTTGGATCCTTTCTGTCGCTTCTTTCGGCACTGTTTCTTATCCTGTATTATACCGAGCTCTAGCATCCTTTCGATGAAGCTTCTCTTGGGCCGTTTGCGCGGCATGCGACCCATTATTAACTGCATCGGATCTGCAATGGGAGAACATGGGCTTAACCTTTCCGTTTACTGCGATGTTAGTGTGCAGTCGATGTCAGAGATGTTTCTCTTTTCCACCTTATTGCAAAGGAGTAAGGTGCAAATCAGTAAACTCATCTGATAATTTCATTTTATATCGATGTTGATGTGTGTTTCGTATTGAAAAGTGTACTCTCATATGTGCCCGGCGGAGACATAGAGGAATAGGGTTATTGATAGTAACTATTCCCATTTTGTCCCCGCCATCGCCATACTACGAGTGATCGAGGCAGGCATAGATGGGAATACACCATTAGATTCACCTCTGATTTAGGAATGACATAAAAGGCCACATAATATTTATGAAACACTTTTTTTTTCAACTTGTTCTATGTCTTCCGCTGGTTACCGCAGTGTTTTTAAACATCAAACGCAGTGTCTATTAAAATAATCATAACTTTACACGAAATACCTAATGATTTTTTTATTCATTGCTATGTCGGTAATTACTATACGTATTTCCAATATAAAAGTATAGCACATATATACAACAATGTAAAACATTACATCAAAACACGTTTAATATTTAAACCAATAAATTATTCAGATAATGAAGAGTTGTCAACACTAATTACGGAGTGTTTCCACGGCGGGGTCGACGCCCCGAGTCGGCACGCACATTGCGGGGTTTATTCTCGTATTACAAGCCCGAGGCTCTACGATTGTCATTCATTATTATTTTAATTCATAATTATTGTCATTTAATTACAATAAAATGATCGAGGATTCCACTCATTTAGGCTATCCCCTAGGAGGCTATTTTATACTCAGCTCAGCAACTATACTCACCTACCAATAATAAGTGTAGTCTGTTATATTGGTGGTATTCATAAACGTCTGTTAAATCTAAAATGTCGTTTATAGTAGTTATGGAGGGTAAGGTAAGGTAAGGAGAGGTAAGGTGGAAAATCTCTGTGTATGCAAAAGTGTCAAAAGGCGTTAAATAAGAGAGGCTTCACAATAGTAACAGAATCGGTAAGGTTGACTAGGTTAAGGAGGTCGATGTTTTGTACCTTTTTTTAATACCACGGCGGTGGGAAACAAGCATACGGTCCGCCTGATGGTCAGCAATTACCGTGGCCTATGGACGCCTGTAACTCCAGAGGATTCACATGCGCGTTGCCTACCCTTTAAGAACCTATACACTCCTTCTTTGAAGACCCTTGCACCTATTCTAATAGCAATCATTTCATCAAAAATATTGAATTTGGCGCCACTGTAGAGAGATTTAGAGATTTAGAGCTGTAGCTTACAGCCGGACAATTTTGCGATTGTTCTCTTCTCCCATATGATGTTCTTATTCGTTAAATCGTCATATACTTATATGATAAAGTTTGCAATATTTTATGAATATGAGAGCATGTAAAGTAGTATTTTTAATTCAAGACAGTCTGACATTTCTTGCCATTCGAAATCGTTTACAATGTATGACAGGAGCTGTAATATTAATTATGAAAACTACTTTAAATATAAAGCTCATGTATCGGTTAACTGAACAACAACTTATGTTTATACACTCTTATTTAGCTTAACTCCGTATATTAATTCATGCTTCAAATCCTGAGTTAAATTTCAACCACTTACCGGTGTCTATTCTATATATTGCATTCGGTATATATTCTATACAAGGTGTAATCTAAATATATAAAAGAAGAAACTGACAAACTGACTGACTGACTGACTGACTGACTGACTGACTGACTGACATATCAACGCACAGCCCAAACCGCTGGTTCTAGAGATTCCACATTTGGCACGTAGGTTCCTTATAAGGTCTAGCGATGCACTAAGAAAGGATTTTTCAATATTCACCCCCTAAGGGGGTAAAATGAGGGTCCAAAGTTTGTATGGCGAATCAAGATTTGTTAAGACTATTTTATTTGAAACTTCACAGGAGTATTCCTAACGATAAATGAGTAAACGCGTGTTTCAGGTTTTTCGAAAATTCAACCCCTAAAAGGGGCAGATGTGGTCACAAAGTCAGAAAATCAACATGGGTATCGTATCCTTTTTGAGTACTTATAGTACGCGGGCGAAGCCGCCGGAAAAGACTAGTTTGGTATAGTTTCGTAAATTACATACCACACCAGTCAGCAATAAAAGTGTGTACATTTTTTTTGCCACGTTTTTTTCGAAATAAAGACACAAGCATCGCAAGTCAAAAGATAGATAGAGATAGAGTTAGTGAATACACTGACCTTTGCATTATGTTAGAAATCACGGGTCACGGCGTAGCGCGTGCAGCCTTAATGTGGATTCGAAAAATACGACTTAAAACATTTATTCACTTAATAATTAATTTAAAGGGTTACCAGTATTATCAGTATTTAGTGTGTAGTAGGGTTATCAGTATTTCTACATTTAATATTTAATAATACAACTAATAAATTATTAAAATAATGAAGAGCCGGTTTCATCAGGGGGTCGTCGGTTTCGGCCGGGCCGAGTTGGAGTTGGAAACAGTCGTGCGATTTATTTAATTTACTTTAAGAGTCCGGTAACGATTTGCAAATGAAAATCGCTAATAATGAAATTACGCACATAAATCGCATTTGATGAGATAGTTTGAAGTCTTGTTATTGCAAAAAAGTTCTTTGGGTCTATATATATTAATATTTAATACCCTAAAACTGAATTCTTAAAGAGCTTGTTTAGTGAGGACGTTGATTCGTGCAATCTTGTCGCTTGATTATTATTTATTATTTTTTATGGCTCCTAACATGTTTTATAGTATCTGATTAAAGCATGAAGTACAGTTTATTTCTGTATTTTTACTTTTCTAAAATAGTTTAATACCTTCCCAAAAATATCACCTAAACTTCGGCTATTTTTCATAAAATTGCTCTAGCTAAACATACTCTCCCTTAAAAATATTGTCGCAGATAGCTTAAAATTACTGTTGTTTTTGTGTAACTAGATCTAAGTTAATCATTTTCTCGATTTATACCAATTTGTTTGTTTTAATAACGTGTATAAATATTGTGTTTCTATGTCTAGTTCCTAAGTATTATCTGTGTCTAATTTTATTGAAATTGTGTCGTAATACCCAAAATGTCTAGATTGTAAGAATTTTGTACTTAACTACGAAGAAATGTCCCATAATAATGTAGATTTACACCCTCCTACAACCATGTAATAGTTTAAGATTATTGGCAAATAAACGAAAGACTTACACGGCACATACCAGCCACTAGTACGAGCACGCTAGAAAACCCATAAAAGAGGTCAGCACTCGTACTCGTTGCTCATTCACTTCTCACCGCTCACTTCTACAACTACTCCCAGCGGGGAAACACCTGCAACTACACTGCTCAAATGTTTTACAATTCTAAACAAGTGTTTTTATTCATCTCCCTACATGACCTGGTAAATGGTACAGCGGGTCAGCGCTGCTTGGTTCGACGTGGTAATCCGGTCTGCACACAACAAATATATATATGAAACTGTTCCACTTATTCCTCAGAAGACTCATTTTCCAATGTATTTAAGTAATTAACGTACTAGTATAACTTAATTTTATTCAATAAAAACCTTACTCTTTTCACCTCTTCAAGCAAAAATTGCGAATCAGGTGTTAGATTAGGGAGAATTACTTATAAATGAAACAAGAAAATAAAAAACCGGCCAAGAGCGTGTCGGGCCACGCTCAGTGTAGGGTTCCGTAGTTTTCCGTCCGTCACAGTAAGTGTTCCCACTTAAGAGTTAAAAAACACCGCCATGTAGGATATGATATGAGCGTTCCACGTACAGCGACATCTATCGGCAAATTAAGTAAACTATTGCGCGCGAGCTTAAAGTATGGAAGATGATTTTTATGGGATAACTCTTTATTTCGTGAACCGATTTTCACCGTTTTTACTTTATTTGAAAGCACGTCATTTCATTGTGATTTTGTAGAAATTATAGGTACAATAAACAGCTGCTTATACGGTTAAATTACAAACTTAGTTCAGAAATTATTTTGTTATTATTTTTCAAAAACTATTCAACCTATCAAGTTCAAAATAATTTCCTAGAAAGTTTTTATAAAGTTCTACTTTTGAGATTCTTTTCATATTTTTAAAACTTATGGTTCAAAAGTTAGAGGGGGGGGGGGGACACATTTTTTTTTACTTCTGGAGCGAATATTTCCGAAAATATTTACATTATCAAAAAATGAATTTAGTAAACCCTTATTCAATTTTAAATACCTATCCAACAATATATCACACGTTAGGGTTGAAATGAAAAATAAAATCGCTCCCCACTTTACGTATAGGGGAGGTACCCTAATAAAACATTTTTTTCAACTTTTTATTTTACCACTTTGTCGGCGTGATTGATATACTTACATATTAGTACCAAATTTCAGCTTTCTAGTGCTAACGGTCACTGAGATTATCCGCGGACGGACGGACGGACGGGCAGCCATGGCGAAACTATAAGGGTTCCTAGTTGACTACGGAACCCTAAAAAGCGTTCCACTTATACAATTAAAAAAGAAACGTACTTTCAAAATATGTGTACAAACTGATACAAGTTTCGTTAGTTACTGCAAACTAGTATCAAAAAGTTGAGCGAAATCGAAAAAAAAGTTTACCGGACTCTTAAAAGCTGGAGACTAAGATTTTTAATACCACGACGGTGGCAAACAAGCATACGGCTCGCCTGATGGTAAGCAGTTACCGTAGCCTATGGACGCCTGCAACCCCAGAGGATTCACATGCGCGTTGCCTACCCTTTAAGAACCTATACACTTTTTTTACATGGCATGTAGATTCATGATTGCGATAATTTAATTAAGTAATTGAATAAGAATTAATCGGAATGAAAACATTAGGTTACTTACTAAAAGGAATTTTAACTTTAGCTTTGTGATATGTGGTGATATGACCTAAATAGATAATTCAATTGTCATTTAAAGTAGATATGTAAATAACATTTGCGTTAATGTTTTATTCGCAGCATTACACATGCGTCGCTAAAATGTAAACTTTAAGACTTGAATTTTCAATAGATTATGTAAAAAAGTTGCTTTCTGATAGAAAATTAAATGAAATATTAGGTCTCAATGATTCGTTGTGAAAGTCAAATACCGTGAAACACTAGCCATGTCACACGAATACATAAGTTCATAACGTTACATGAATTACACTCAAGGAAAATGAAAATGGATGCTCTTGTATGGAAATTTCTAAGCGAAGTGACCCGTTTTACATATGGCGGCACTTTAAGTGCCATGTATGCATATGGCGGTGCGTCAAACATATTCGTAGGCTTCTGACTGTAATTTGAGTTTCCTATACTTCATGAGTTTCATGACCTAGGAAAAGCTCTTAATTATTTGAAAATTAGTCATGCCGGTTGTTGTGTGCAGACCGGATTACAACGTTGAACCAAGCAGCGCTGACCCGCTGTACCATTTACCAGGTCATGTAGGGAGATGAATAAAAACACTATTTAGAATTGTAAA
This sequence comes from Pammene aurita, assembly GCA_947086415.1. Classification (NCBI taxonomy): domain Eukaryota; kingdom Metazoa; phylum Arthropoda; class Insecta; order Lepidoptera; family Tortricidae; genus Pammene; species Pammene aurita. The sequence continues at coordinate 23,164,138 of OX352298.1, read as the reverse complement.
GACATCTGAGCAGTGTAGTTGTAGGTGTTTCCCCGCTGGGAGTTGTTGCAGAAGTGAGCGACGAGTACGAGTGCTCGTCTATTTTATAGGATTTCTAGCGTGCTCGTACTTGTAGCTGGTATGTGCCGTGTGAGTTATATATTTATTCACGAATAAGCTTACAATATTACATGTTTGTAGGAGGGTTAAAATTGATATTTATATGGGACATTTCTTCATAAATTAGTACAAAAGGCTTATAATCTATACATTTCGGGTGTTACGACATAACATTAGTAAAATTAGACATAAATCAGTACTTAAGGAACTAGACATGTAAACACAAATTTATACACTTTATTAAATTACAAAAATAAACAAATTGGTATAAATCGAGAGAATGATTATCTTAGATCTAGTTACACAAAAACAACATTAATTTTAAGCTATCTGCGACAGTTCTCCCCCACGTGCGTCAGCACCGTCTATTGGTGTGGAGCAGGTGAGGATGAGTCTGGAAGCCGGGCGGCGGACATCTTCTACGTGAGTTTACATATATACAATGGCTACTCTTATTGGTCATCGGGACCGGGAAAGAGTTGTGCGATTTCGCCTCTAGACCATGTAACTCGTGGCGTAGTACCGGCGGCTATGTCGCCTACGTGTAGCTTCGTAGACCTTTGTTGAGCACTTGATCGCTGCATCAAGTTGAGGCGATATTCTCGTATCCAGCGCTTCCATACGTGGTCGTCAGGCGGGATCTTCTTCTGGATCAGGCGCCGTTCTGTCATGGGATGTTTGAGACTATCGGGCAGAGAGTTAATTGCCTCGGATAGCTCACGTTTTGTGCCAAAAAGGTTCATGGCATCGTCTGAGTTCAGAACGGAAGGCACATCGTTTTGAGATATCATTCTGGGTAGCGGTAGGGAGGTAGAGGGCGCCGATAAGGAGGCGGCGGGCTCTAAGTACATCGCTCGTGTGATGAGACGTGTGTACAGTACGTTCCCTCGCTTTTCTCTGCGGTGGCCGTCATTTTCAGCTGCGGCGGTAAGCGGCGGTTGGTTCGCTATGAGCCTCTCTTGCGGTAAGTCGCCTACGGGAACCGTGAGGTTGGCCCCGTTACAGGTCCGACACCTTTGGCACTTATTCGTCAGATAACGAATGCTACGGCGCAGTCTGATAATGCAGTACTTTTGCTTCAACTTGTCGAAAACGGTCGCGTGATCGTCATGGTTGGACACTTCGTGGAAATGGTGGATCAATAATTTTGTGAATCCATCTTCAGCATGCAGGACGGGTATATGTGTTCCGTCTCTGTCTGTCACTATCACGCCATCTCTGTCCAATTTCACGTCGACTCGATGTAGTGAAGACTTCTCAGGCAGCGCGCGCCCGACTTCCAGCCGTCGTATTTCTTCGGCGTACGACTCATTCTGGCTCCGTTTGATCAATAAAGTTTCTGCCTAACTTATGTGATTGTCGTTCATTTCTGTATCTGGATTTCTAACAGACAATCTGGCTTTGAAAACCTCGGCGGCAACCAAAACTCGGGCCGTAGCGCGGACTAACCTCGTATATTTCGAAAACCTACTTACGTCGGGTAGGTATTCCGACCTTTTTTGCACGCTATCTACGGAACAAACCGGTTTGTTGACGCGTTCTGTGCCCGTTTTCGCGACGGGTTCTACAGATTCTACTGGCGGCAAACCTATTGTGCGTTCGCTTTCGCCTCCCTCGCTGAGGGACGTACCCTCTTTACACTGGACTAAACTTACGTCCGAGATTACGTTCGGGTTGTCGGAGGCGAATCCGTTTCTAACTACGTCTGATTTTATATCCTGCTCATTTACGGGAGCTAGGACTTCGTCGTCCGTCGTTCGCGGCACCATGTAGCCTACGAACGCTACAGTCGGATCCGACGATTGATGTGGTGTATCTAGTGGCCGTGTCGCATCTATGGACACTTCCCCCAAATACGTAGGCGGGATGGCAATTGTGTTAATATTGCTAGTACTATTTTCCACGGGCGCAGTTGCGTTCAAACCGTGTAGCAATTTATGGTGCCCAGCTTCGCATCCCTTGACGCCACAAGCTACGTATTTGCGCTTGAAGCGACCATAGTGCGACGCGTCCAGACACTTGTAACACAACTTTTCATTTTTAACCCAATCCCAACGTTCGGCTACCGATGCATTCAAAAATTTAGTACCTACACGCTTCTACTTTGTGTTCGTGATTATGACACATTAAACACTTATTGCGAGACGTAAACCGTGCTGGCACCGAATGTTGTTTGGGCTTCGTTCCGATATACGCGGGCTCTTTAGCCTCGCGGGGCTTCGTTTGAGCTCCCGTCGGCGACCTATACTCCGACGCGCGAGCTTCAACTTCATCGCTTCGCGGGCGAGTGCTCTGGTAGCTAGAATTTGAGTCCGAATCGCTCGAAGGATCGCGGGAAAACGCGGGAGCGGGAGCGTGGGCGGGGGCGTTACGACGCAGTGACCTGGGAGTCTATTCGACATGGCATAACTGACAGTCGCATGCGAGACAACTATGATATCACACTTTTGTGACAGTTGATTCACCTAACCACCTACGTCAAAATCAACAGGTCTCGCTAGAGGAATTTCTCTATTGGCATGGGCGCCATCTTATTGTTTTGACGTTGACGTCAGCAAATTATGGGAATCCCACGTAAGGCATTTGTTTACCTCTAGTAGGTAAAGAGAGCCTTGAAGCATTTTATGAAAACTCATTTGAAAGCGACATCTCTGAATGTCTTCTGAAACTAAATACGTGTGTGAGTATGTGTGTAAATCATACGTGTATTTTCGTGCTACAATACTAGGCTAGAACTAGGGTAGTCTACATAGACGGCTTACAAGCATTTTTTTAGATTTGACGATGCATTTTTGGGTGTAGCAACTATGACGAAACCTGTGCTTTGGGTAAAAGATATGTGACAAATATTACATATTGAATAAAAATGACTGGTATGAATGATTTTAAGATTTCTTGTAACCAATAAATGTTTTTTGTCACAAGAAATAAAACAATACATTGACTTGTAAACCGACCACGTAGATCCAATATTATGTAGAATAGGTTTAGTGTAAATGAATTATAATATCAAGAATACAACCTTGATATCTATCTCACGTGTTTATATCGAGACCCGAAAAGTGAAAGATTACAAAATTATAACTAGTGTATGGTTAAAAAAGTTGTATCTTGAGCGCTGCGGGGGGCACTAGAAGAAAACAAACTGCTGCCGAGAGTATTAAAACATTTTTCACCACGCCACGGCAAAAAAATACAAGCTTAGGTAAATACATAAAACAAAACAAATTGATTCTGCCAAATATTTATGGTTCAAAATCATCGTTCTATAACGTAAAGTAATAACTTCTCCCTTGTGAAAAAAAAAAACTTACTGACGCTTTAAAAAAATCAAGATAGGCGGTGGTGCTGATGTGGTGAAAAAGCATTCATACACAAGAAAATAATTTTAATAAGAAAACCTAGTTAGGTTTTATTAGTAGTTACTAATAATGTAATTATTTAATTTTGCAATGTTTCTGTCTGTTTTAATACCTACTTATAGTGCTGCAGTCCTTGTTACGTCAACGTCTATGGAAAGTTTGAGGCATTTCAAAAACATCAGAAAATAAATTAAATTCGAGAAATAAATGAATCTTACACAAATCGTCTAGGCCCACTGTAAGCTTAGTAAGGCTTGTGTTATGGGTACTAGACGATATATATATATATATTAGATAAATATGGATAAATACTTAAATACATAGAAAACATCCATAACTCAGGAACAAATATCTGTGATAAACACACAAACAAATTCCCTGACCAGGATTCGAACCCGGGACCTCCTGCTTCGTAGGCAGGGTCACTACCGACTGGGCTAGGAGGCCGTTATTTCTATCGGTAGCCTGGTAGTCAGTGCCTTAAAGGATTGTTTGACATTTGATACTTCACGCAGATAAACATAGTAGAAAAAGGGAGCAACAGTATAGTAATTATCAAAACAAACTCTGGTAGCCTGGCGGCCAGACGCCCGACTTACGCTCTAAGGATCGCGGGTTCAAACTTGGCTCCTACTACTGCCTCCTAACTTAACTAAGGTTTTAGACACTTCAAACAATTTTACACATATTCTTCATAGAATCTAATCTAATGTAAGACTCTTATATTACAAAGGTATTCCTAATCCTGAGAGTTGAGGATGTTATGGAAATATAAACAAATCAGGTAAATAAATACAGTGCACAGTAGTACTAGTCATAATCCTCATGATTATAACTAATTGCCACTAACAAGACCCAAGTTTTGAATTACTATTTAGGAGACTCGGGATATGAAAACCAATGGGTCTTCATTTCAAGAAAGAAGATGACGTTTACTGCAAGTAAATGTAATTGTGTATCTGACTGACTTACGTGTAAGTTATATAAGTTATATTCCAATATTATATCATATTATATTTCTTATATAATGAATTGATATGGTTACACATGGCACTTTAAACTATACATACTTGTTTCTTTAAACATCGATTTTTTTAAGGGTGTTCAGTTTTTCAGCTGCTTTCGCCACCGCATCTGTATGCTTATTGGATCCGGTGAGGTGAGAAGCCGCCAGTGTGTCTACGCATGTAGTATCCCTCATGCACATGTACATGGGGAATGGCTATACAGCCGCATACAGTCAAGGCGTAGGAGATTTATTGCTAGTGGCTTGCTTAATCTGAGGAAATCTACTCTAACATAGCATCCAAATTACACAAAATAATGCAGAGCACAGTGAATGCAGGGTACTGTAAAGATATTCCCACCAGCAGGGTTGAAGAACCATCGCACTTTTTGATGTTTATCCATTCGCTCCTCGGCCAGATATCGACATTTCTTTTATGGCATGTTAATTGAACTTTAGGTTAAATAGGTAATGCCAATCATATTATATTTTAACAGTTATATATTTTTAATAAATACCTACAATTAATAATCATAAAAAATATAAATATTAATGTGCTCTCAGTGAAAATGTCTTAAAATCATATCAATTTTATAATTACTTCTAGAGGTATCTTACCTAGTTTGAATAGTCAGAAATCAACTTCGCGCAAAAGTTTCGTGGGGGCAATTACTAGAGGTCGCCTCCATCATTACTATCGGTAGCCTGGTAGTCAGTGCCTTAAAGGATTGTGTGACATCTGATACTTCACTACTTAAACATTATAGATACTGGTGCCGGCTATACTGTAAATTTATCAAAAATCTAAAATTACCGGTCGGCTTCCATATAGCGTTGACAGCGTTGTAGAGCCCATCACGGAGATATTGAAAACATAAGTCTTAAAGGTCGTAAATGGGCGCTAGTATGTGTGGCGTCAAGTTGAAAATACAAAAAATTGCGTTAATTTATCGTTACGCTTAAATTTTGACACACGGCGAAGCCCACTTACTTAACCACCCACAAAATCTACATACTTACCAAATTTAAGGCCATTACGGTGGGCGTATAAGGTTTTAAGACCAGTTGAAATGGCAATTTGTTGAGCCTTAATTTATTTTTGAGCTTACTGCTCGAAATTTTTACAGAAGCTATAAGACCCCTTTAGTAAGAAAATACCAAATTTAAGACCATACCGGTGGGCGCATAAGGATTTAAGACCATTTTAAGAAATAGTCGGCTTCATAACATCAACTGTAAGACACTCCTCCGTCTACAGCTCAGCCAGCCTCGTAGGTAAAGTCACTAAAATCTTACAGGACCCCCACCCCCAAACCATGGAACTGTGGGCTTAGAGGAGGCCAAAAAACTTGGTGAGGTGGTTGGCGGGTCAGGATGTTTTTACCCATCCAAATTGCCATTGGAGCTGGGACGACGTATTGTGCCAAATTTCTTATGAGTCTCACTCCTAAGCCTGGACAGCACTGGCTACCGGCTTACCCGTCACCAAACAGGAGGTTTGGTGACGGGTGGACAGCTTTTCCAGACACTGTCAGTAATAATGAAATTATTTCTCTACTCATCTTGCTCATTTTTTATTTTTTTTTATACTACGACGTTGGCAAACAAGCATACGGCCAGCCTGATGGTAAGCAGCTACCGTAACCTATGGACGCCTGTAACTCCACAGGAGTCACATGCGCGTTGCCGGCCCTTTACAAAAAGGAGGATTCACTGTGTTGACGGCTAAAGGAACGAGAGGGTCCCTCATCGTCAACACACTGGGTCCTCTTTGAGCTCTTTGGCAACCTTACTCACGAGCAGGAACATAACACTATGAGTAGGGTCTAGTGCTATTTGGCTGTGGTTTTCTGTAAGGTGGAGGTATTTCCCCAGTCGGGCTCTGCTCCAGATTTGAGCGAGATGACATTTACTGAACGTGCCCTACCACACTAAGCGAGATGCCATTCGCAGTGCCCATGCCTCTCTTTTTGGCATAGTTTAAGGACATACCCAAGTCCGGACGTATTTTAAGGACATACCCCGGGTCCAATCCAAAAGGCTCATCCTTCATCCATATACATAGAAAAGGATGGGTACAGAAATATTGACATTATTACTGAATAGAAATAAGTCAAATAATAATAACATTAAATAATTAAAATACTTTAAAAAAAAAGAAAAAGAAAAAATATATAAATGTACAAAAATGTATAACAAAAAAGTTAAAAACTAAAATAGAAAAGTTTTCTAAGGCTTTTCCACAAAATATGCACTTAATGAATACACACAAATCATATGTAAGTTAACCAGTGAACGCACCGGGTAGTTCGGTTTAACTGGTCCCTATGCACAACATTACATTGTTGCATTGCGCTTGGTGTTACCGAGCGCCTTTGTTCTTAACTCGTCCACCAGTTTTTGCATTCTACCCTCTCCCATTTAGCTTTAAGATAAATATTGTTTTCTCAGTAAGTGATTTATGTAAATCTTTTTGAGAAATAAATGTCTTAAACCGTATAGTATCTGGACCGGCACCTGATTGATTGAAATCTGATTCCGGCTTTAAGTCCGTGTTTGTGCTCCACACAGGTGTTCTTGCGGTACTTAAGTAAATGCCACATGCGTGCCTGTGGGATGCTATATGCGTAGACACACTGGCGGCTTCTCACTTCACCGGAACCAATAAACAAGCAGGTGCGGTGGCCAAAGAAGTTGAAAAACTGAAGACCCATAAAACATTTTTATACCTTTCGTAGTCGAGACCCTTGGCGCGTGGGGACCCAGTGCTCAGTAACTTTTTAAAGAACGCAAAAAGAGGCTCGTCGACTCAATTGGTGACCAAAGAGCTGGCAGCTTCCTCGCTCAACTCATAAGTTTTGCGATACAGCGGAGAAATGCTGCCACCATCCTCGTTTGTTAGTTTCTAACATGTCGATATACAGAGCGTCCCAAAGTTATGGGACATGAAGGGGAAGTACCTTAAATATCGTAGATAGTGAATTTTGCTCAAAGAAGACTTTATGTTATTTTTAAAAGTTAGTAGTTCTGCATTCATAGATTTTCTAAAAATTACTTGCTTCGGCTGGGAATCGAACCGACTTAAATGTGAAAAAAAAATCACCCTACTTTTATGATGCCAATCGAAAGAATAGCTAAAAAATAATAACTCTGCCTAAGTAACATAGTATTTTAAAAGAAAGGAACAACGTGAAATTAATCATTTTAATCAAATAAAAAACATACATGAAACTGCCGTAGTCAATTAAGTAGGTATTTTTTTGTAAATTAATTAATTAAATGCTCAAAATGTGATCCCTCTTGTCTTACGCAAATCGCCAATCTTTTAATGAGCCCGCTGCCATGAAAAGCCTATCTTAAAAAGTATGCATTCAAACAAACGCTGTCATAAACTGTTCCATTTTCAAATTATAAATTATTTATTTTTGTTTTTAATTTGCCTTCTGTCTAGCTTACAGAGGACGTATTGAAATACAAGTTTTATCATTTCATCTACACGTGCACTTATAATAAGGAAAACTATGTTAGTACCTATTTTATGAAGTGGGTACTTATTTACGAATAATCAATGCTATCTTTGGAATGATAATATCGCTACTTTTCGAACGTCGTCGGCAATAAATAACTTTCTTGAAATTTGACTCAATCATTTTATGTTGTTCCTTTCTTTTAAAATACTATGTTACTTAGGCAGAGTTATTATTTTTTAGCTATTCTTTCGATTGGCATCATAAAAGTAGGGTGATTTTTTTTTTCACATTTAAGTCGGTTCGATTCCCAGCCGAAGCAAGTAATTTTTAGAAAATCTATGAATGCAGAATTACTAACTTTTAAAAATAACATAAAGTCTTCTTTGAGCAAAATTCACTATCTACGATATTTAAGGTACTTCCCCTTCATGTCCCATAACTTTGGGACGCCCGGTATATAATATATCGGAACCTCGACAAAACGAATACCCATGGTAAATACCCCGTTTTAAATAGTTTTTGTAACTTCCATAAAAAAAATTGCGTTCTACGACGTTAAAAAAAATTGTTTTATTTAGAACGTCATATAAATATTGAATACCATTTTTTTTTCAAAAATAAAAAAATATAAGGATGAACATGTAAAGCATTCTTTTAGAAACATGAATGAATGAATGAAAGATTTATTCATGAAAATTACAAAAAACATAATAAACAATAACATATACAACCCGAAACATTAATTGCCACGAAATCGTCGCAACTCAGCGTTAAATGCCGGCAGGGCCAGCGCTGGTCTTCCGTTGCAACCATTTCACGACACGGCGCATTGACGCCACGATCACATCCCCAAAGTAAGAATATCTTAATCAAAACAAGAGAAAAAAAAACAATAAAAAACAGGAAAAAAACATATACCTGTTATACACTTTATAACGGCATGTTAAACTATAAGCCACTTAAACATGGATATCCAGTTATGCGTGTGCCAATTAAGTAAATTTTTGAAACTATTTAAAGTATTTTTTTTCAAAACTGTCCCGCAAGGTTAACTTTTACGATTTAAAATAAAGCGGTGAAGTGCCTAGTTTATGGTCAAAAAATTTGGAGTGGTTAGCTCAAAAATAATACAAATGCAAAAATTGCGATTAGATTCGAATCTTAAAATAGGCATGATGACACATATTGATTTATGCAATAAAATTTAGTTGATAGGATGCAAAATGATCAATATATCCAACTAAAGTGAAAATTTATAAATTCTTTTGAAGTGGCTCAAAGATATCAAGCTGCAAAATTTTACGATTTTTGAAAGTGTGAATTGAAATGATTTTTAACATTGTACTGTAAAATAAATTGTATGGCAACCATACACATAAACGCAACATTTCACTGTAAAAATAGCAATTTCATATTTTTTCCATACTTTAAACAGGGCAACTATGTGATCGTGACGTCACTTTTGCACGTCATTTTGTTAGGAGCGTTTTGAGAAACAAATGCAAATCTCGGACTTTAAGTCTCATTTCTGACTTCTCTGTTGCTTTAACGCAATTGGCCCCATATAGACATTTGATCCTCACAACAAAACGAATCGATTGATTCCATACATGAAAAAAATTCACCATGCCTATTGTATGCTCCCACCGGAATTTGGTATGTAGGTTATTTGAAGTAGACTTTACCGTGAGTACAAATTTGGAGCGGTAAAACCACTGATTAATTAACGTTATTTTCTTGTATTTTCAACTTGACGCCATATGATATGATATGATATTTATTCAAGAACAATTTTCATCGTCTTATACATACTAGCGCCCATTTAAGACCTAGTAAGACTTATTTTTTCATGATCTCGAAGATGGGTTCTATATCGCTATATGGAAGCCAACCGATAAGATTTTTGATAAATTTACAGTGGGGCGGGCTCCAGTAATAACAAGGTGTAATCTGACTAATCTGTGTTCGTATCACGGATTTATATGAAGTTGATCTTTTTCTTAAACCTTGTCCCTAACCAAGGATGTGCATTTCTGTCATTGAATTTGACAACTAGTATCCGATACGTTTGCCTAAGTGAGAAAGAGAACTTGCCATGCGTGAAGAAGAGACAACATGATTCGTAACGTCAAAGAGGGACCTCTGTATAATACTATTGTTTACTCGGTGCCCTAGCCACAGTTGAAAATTATTACCGAGTAAAAGAGTCGTTCATAGGCGACTAGCATTAAACCGGCCAAGTGCGTGTCGGACCACACATAATAGAGGGTTCCGTACCTTCAATGGAATAAGAACCAAACTAATACCAGAAGGTCGTATCTGATACCTATGGAAGAAGTTTTTTGGAGATAACTCAAAAATGGCTGAACTGATAATGTTCAAAACAATTTTCGTAGAAAGTATGTAATAGAAAAATAAGATAATCTTCTCAATTTTTTTTCAATATATTATATGGACTTAGGGTTCAAATGTTACGGGGGGGGGGGGTTCACTCAATTTTTCTGACTTTCGAGGCGATTATTCACTAAATCACAAAATGTTCAAAAAAACCTCAATGTTATTTTTAAACACCTATCGATTGATGTGCAACATGTTGATATTAGGGGAAAAATTGTTTTTTGTAATTTAGTTACATGGAGCGCCCCCCATAAAAATATTTTCTCTTCAATTTAACTACATATAGTCTGGCCAGCCAACGAACGCAGTAGCAATGTACAGCGACCAAAAGTATGACAATACTAAGAATCAGTGAAAAAAGCAGCAATGATCATCAAATTCTATGTTTTTAATTTTAGTTGGTATTTCCACCCCTTTCATTACGTGACATTCACGGTGTGTAAAAAGGAGACGGATATATTTCGTCTGATCTTCATCAACTGTAACAAATAATCTGGTTGAGGCAATTGACATATGCCATAAAAACGAATTTAAATTCAATGTAGAACGTTGCAGGAGTTCTATCTCACTCGCGCTTAAGACGAGAGAGTGAAATGCACTACTAAACAAAGTCAATGTAAAAGAAATGTGAATTGAAATGTTCGTCACGAACACGGTGTCTAATCACAAAGGGTTGGCACATGTACGTATTTTGAATTTGCCGCGCTTTTCTACTGAAAAAATGGTTTGCCAGACTATAATTAAATAGCGGCATGAAAAATACACCTTATGTCTAAATTTTATTTTATTCGTCTTATAGTTTCCGAGTAAAATGGCTGTGACAGACGGACTGACGGACAGACAGACGGACATGACGAAACTATAAGGGTACCGTTTATGCCATTTTGGCTACGGAACCCTTAACAGTACTAACAACGGTCCGATAGAGAGCATAATAGTGGGGGGCGGTGCCTCACTCGCACTCGTTACAAAATTGTCACATTTGACACATATTCACATTTTGATTGTCTGATGACGTCATTACCTCCTTAGTCAAAACGAGACACTCCCTTAGATAAGCTTCTCTGTCGGCCTCACTTTGTGACCGAAGAATGAGATCCACTTCATATACATCCATGGTTCGATACCTACGTATACCTACTAAAAAAACACACCAAACTCTCTGCCATGGGATTCCCAATGTCCTGTCAACATATCTAAAATGGTGGCCATAGCCATAGACAAAACGCTCTAGCGAGACCTACTGACAGCTTGACAGTTAGGTGTATCACTCTATCACCTAGTGAGAGCAACGTCTCGCAGTTTGGCATCTCGAATCGAGCCCTGCTTTCCGGCTCAAAGGATATCGAGTTTACGCGCGACTTCGTATATCTACTTTGATTCGTTCTTTTAACCGCGTAACTGATTTCTAACAGAAATTCTGAGATCGCGACTAAATCGGGCGAGTCCAAATTAGCTTGTTTGAACTTGCCCCATTCGTACCTAACAATGAGGTTCAATTTATCGACGATCTTGTTGACTAGCTCTGGTGCATACAGATATTTTTCTTGTTTTAATGATTTTATCGTCGCTACTGCATTTGCGACGTGCGCGGCGAAAGACACAATATTGCTGTTATCTTCGGCTAGGCGCGGCATACGTTTAACATTATGTAGCTCAGTCAACACGATCTCTTCAGGATCCCCGAACTGCCTTTCTAAGGCTTCCATTATTTCGTACGGATCCTTGACGGTATACACGATGGATTTTACCGCGGTACGCGCCTCGCCTTTTAACGCGCGCCTAAGCCTTTATTCACGTGACTAAACATCGGCGCGGTATCTTCAAATTCGGCACGGAATGCGATCCATTCGGTGATATTACCGTCGAAAGTGGGTAATTCTGGGGGCCTATGCATAATGGGAGCGTAATGATTCGGAACTTCCAGCCGCTCGGGCGGCAGACGTGTGCTTATATGCGACTCGCGGGGCGCGAAATTACGCGTAGCGCGTGCGGCGGACGCTTCAATTTTAGTTACATAATTGCTTTGATCTAGCTGGGACTGTCGTTCTACCCATTTTCTCACACGTTGCTCGTCTTTATCGACTACAGATTCGGTCTTACCGCTAACAGATTGCGCCTCCTGCTGGGCAATCTGTAGCCTTAACTTGGCAGTTTCCGACTGTTTATTAGCAACGGCGAGAGCGGCTTTATGAACCTCGAGTTCCGCTAGAAAAGCTAACTTTTCGTCGCACTTTACACTATTCGCACTACGATTTTCGCGCACTTCACTATTAGCGCGGTCGCGGCACTGAGAAACGCAGTCCTTTTCACGGACGGACGTGTTAACTTTACACAATGTCCCCGGAGGACTCCTATCTGGCGTTTTTCCTACTTCGTCTCCCGATATATCCGAATACGCGGGCGCCGGCGCCTGTGCCAGCGGCGGCTCGACGATATGACCGTCGTTATGGTTACCGCTGGTGCCTATGTCCCATGTATTAGTTTCGCCGGAGGTTGTTTTACCAGACGGCGGGGTAATGGCTCTGGCAGGTTGTCCCTTGTGTGAGCGAAGAGACATCTTGATTGTATGGTCGGACATCTTCTTCTTTTTTCTTGCTCTTTGACGCACGTGGGGTTCCCTAACTTTACCTACCTAATGGCTGACACTGCCTAGTGCAGTGAAAGCGGCCCTACAAATCACTTTACTTACATTTGGGCGTTAATCCCTGATGCACTGAATCTCGCGCAAAGGCTAAGTGCAAGTGCCAGAGCGTCCGAAAGCAGTGTGAAGACGTCAACCATGTGACGTTGCAACGAAAGTTGCTAGGACACGAACGTGGAGTATGGCCTCTACACGAGCGGTCCGTCCAGCAAGCTGGTAAATAGCACAGGGCTCTTCCGCGAAAGCGGGCAGGTGTATCAGCGGTTAAGCCGGACACCGTATGAAGATTCTGAGCGAAATTAATCGAGCTCAGCGCGTACTTGTTTCTTTCTTCAATTGGCAGCAGTTTTCTGATATCCGGAGCTCGAAGGACCAGCTGTTGTGTGCAGACCGGATTACCACGTTGAACCAAGCAGCGCTGACCCGCTGTACCATTTACCAGGTCATGTAGGGAGATGAATAAAAACACTATTTAGAATTTTAAAGACATCTGAGCAGTGTAGTTGCAGGTGTTTCCCAGCTGGGAGTTGTTGTAGATGTGAGCGACGAGTACGAGTGCTCGTCTATTTTATAGGATTTCTAGCGTGCACGTACTAGTAGCTGGTATGTGCCGTGTGAGTTATATATTTATTCACGAATAAGCTTACAATATTACATGTTTGTAGGAGGGTTAAAATTGATATTTCTTCATAAATTAGTACAAAAGGCTTATAATCTATACATTTCGGGTGTTACGACATAACATTAGTAAAATTAGACATAAATCAGTACTTAAGGAACTAGACATGTAAACACAAATTTATACACTTTATTAAATTACAAAAATAAACAAATTGGTATAAATCGAGAAAATGATTATCTTAGATCTAGTTACACAAAAACAACATTAATTTTAAGCTTTCTGCGACACCGGTGGTAATCGAGATGTATGGTTTTAAAGGTCCCGCCATAAACCATGAGCCCATAACTAAACACTGAGTCAGCCAGCGCGTGATATAACGTGTGTAGTCTTCTTATCAGTGATATTTTTATGTTATTAAATTTACACAGTATGGCCCTCATTTTATTGCATACTGCATCTACATGAGGTTTCTGGTTGAATTGGCTATCTATATTCAGACCCAGATACTTGTAGGTATTTACAGACTCAACCTTGCCACAGTTTCAAAAGGTCATATTATTATGTAGACATTCGTACGAATAACCGACAATATGAAAATGTACAGTTTGTGTTTTTAAATAAGGAAACTACGCTAAGTACTGAAAATAATTTATCTGGCTATTCGAGCGAAGCATAAACCAAATACGATTATTGGAATATCCGGTTGAAATCGGCATCTGTCATGACAAAGCGAGGAATCCTTTTGTAATTTACTCGGACTTCAGCCAATTTACACAAAACATTGGACAGAAACTCTAAAATCAAGTTGCCAGCGTCTGCGGTTTCTTAGACAAATTTTCTTTGACGTAAATTAACTTTAGTTAGGTTTGGTGTTGACTAGCTTAAACAGTTTAGCCCCGTCACGGGCTAAGACCACGGAGTCTTAGCCCGTCATGGGAACGGTCCCATTAGTTGTTGATTTTAATCGAGTGTCGGCGCCTCATACAAAATCAGTATCGGGCAAGTGTAAATAACTTCATATAAAACTAGCTTTTGCCCGCGGCTTCGCTCGCCTTAAATTCGGGCTAACACGGTTCCCCTTTCCTGATTTAAAACACAGAAGAGAACTCGGAACAGAATATTATTAAAATTTCACCCCCTCTTTTAAGGAGTTGGGTGCAGATTTCCAAAAAAAATGATGCACGATTTTTTTGTTAGTCACAAATAGTCTGCATACCAATTTTTAGCTTTCTACCTTGAAAATTGCGGAATGCTTCATACAAACTTCCACCCCCCATTTTAGGGAAGTGGGGGGTAAGAAAGAGACAAAAAGTAGCCTATGTCACTCTCCATCCCTTTAACTATCGCCACTTAAAAAATCACGTCAATTTGTCGCCCCGTTTTGCCGTGAAAGACGGACAAACAAACAAACAAACACACACATACACTTTCCCATTTATAATATTAGTATGGATATTCTGCCACTGGAATATCCGATTAAAATCCGGCCCAACATCCGACAAGTGGGTACGGGGTCTAAAGGATTTTGTATTAGAAATGAAATATAACGTAGATCTTACGCTACACTTACGGTACATTTTCGCTATTGGCGCAAAGCATATTGCATCTGTAAATTATTATTAGCGTATTACAAAGCGGGTTGTTGTGGATGTATCGAGTTATATTATTAAAACGATGGCTTACCATTAGCATCGACCCTATCTGAATGTTGTTTATGTATTTTACACTCCTCACTGAAATCCTTTGGCACTTTTTGCTGCCGCCCCTAGTTTTAGTGTCTTGATGACTTACCAGTACAATTGACATTTCAGAAAGTTGTCTAATCATTTCATCCTCCTCCTCACTGAACTTCTTTTCGCACTTTTCCCCTCTGGAAGTTATTACTTCGTTTGGTAGGAGCGCAGAATATGAGACCCAATTCCTTTAGTATTTTTATGACGCTTAACGGTATCCTGAACGCTAAAATTATAATGACTTACCAATAGAATCGGCAAACTCCTCCCAAAGTTGTCTAAGCATTTCATCCTCCTCCTCGCTAAACTCCTTTGGCACTTTCTCCCTCTGCACCTTGTTGCTTCGTTTGGTAGGAGCGCGGAAGATGAGACCCAACTCCTTTAATTTCTTGATGACGCTTCGCCGCGTGCGGGTGTGATCGATCAGGTTTTCGAGGATCCAGTCGATGACGTCTGTTAAATGCATTATGATCAGAGTAAGAGGAGCATATGTTTATTAAGCTGCATGTGCCTATTTTGAGTTTTGAGCAAGTGTAATTTAGTATCTTGAGGTTGAAATTGCTACGGTAGTCACGGTAGTCGGATAGAGGCGTGTGTAGTAACTACAACTTTTGACCTCTCCAGCAAGATCAAGAAAAACGACAACATTATATTAGTTTATGTAACTGCTATATAATGCCCAATTATGTACAGTTACATACACTGCTTTATCTACACACATATTATAACTCCTCAATGACGTGTTCGAGAACCATTAGAATGACCGCTGGATTGTTGCGGCGCTCGGGTAGCTGGATGACCCACTAGATTTTCATAACTATCATATCCCTATCCTAGCCATATTTCATATGTATCGATGTAAATAAGTAGTTACAAAATGTCATACATTATTATAACACTGGCGCAGATAATAAACTGGTGTTACATCTGGATGCAATAATGGTGGTATATGAATACGGTTTCTGGACGCAGAAAAGAGGATTTACGTTATAATTATAACTTAAACAAGTGCAATTTCCGCGGAGCAGTGGGCAGAAACTGATTTTGCTCACTGTTTTCTCGCTTATGTGACTTTCTGAGTAGCAAATATTTTTCAGATTTTAGCGATGGATTCAGAATAGACGTTATTGACTTACCTTGATCCGTTTGTGGATTGGACTGGTTTTCCATATACAGGTTTCGTAATTCTTCTTCTTGTTCCTCGCTCCAGGCTCCCTTGCCAACTTTATCCCTGTTATTAAAAAAAAAGAATATTGATTCAAAGTTTGTTCCTATGGGTAATTAGTAATTACATGATGATATCTGGGTCATGATGCTCAACCACTTTTGCTGACTCTGTAACTGATCACCATTATCATATGGTAGTATTTGATTGAAATATAATTTAGTACATCATGGTCACCCTATTACTTTGACATACGCTGTATGGAAAACGACAAAACGTCACATTGACCAAATTGTATGCCAAAAGGAGATCGTCAAGTCTGGGCCACCTGATATAAACCGTATACAGTTTGTACTGCAATGTAAAATAAATACTCATTTTATTACTAAAGTAGACAAAATATTGCAAAAAAATGAAACGGGAATTAGAAATACTAAATAAATAAACATTATGTTGATTTTTCCGCGATTAAAATACAGCAAGACAAGTTGTTAACGTCCTTATGGCATTGACATAAAGTTTAACTTCACCCGGGCCTGTTTTTTGGTTTGACACTGTCAATGTATACCGTTACATAATCTGCGTTTTGATACTGTTCGGTAAGTTAGAACATTGTAATATTTGTAATATTAAAATAGTATCTAAGCCTACGAATACGGAAGTTTAAATTAGAAATCGATTGTATTAAAACGCCTAAAGATTGAAAATGTGTATTTTTGCATTTTTGATCGGAGTTTGAATATTAACGGTGATAAACCTTACCCCTGAGCAATAGGTGTTAGGAATGTTCAGTTAATAGTATCAACGATGGTTTGACAGTAGTCTTTGTTTACCGAAATACAGAAACTATAAATACGATCAAAATATGACTTTTTATTAGTTCATCATGATTCCCGTTTTGTTTTCAAGTCCGCTTTTGTACATTATCTTTAAAAAATCGGTACTTTTTTTACATTAATATATAAATCATAGGCAAGCACGCTTTCAAATAAAGTCCTTGTCAGATTCAAGTTTTAAATGCATGATTTTTCAATTTTCCCATTAGATTTCGCAATATTTTTACCACCATCCTAATCTAGAAATTATGACGATTCTTTAAAAGTAAGAACCATTCCTAAACGGTCCTAAATAATCTGGGCCAGATCACCGAACACAATTTGACGATCTCCTTTATTCTTCTACTTATCATCGGAAAAATTAGTATCAATATTTGTGACAAAAAAAAGAATAACATCAGGTTCATCTTTCAATTCTGTATCACGCCTTGATCGCTTGGTGGTGGACACGACCCCGATTTCATTCTGTATAGGTAAAAGAAAAACTAAAATTCAACAAAAATAAACGAAAAATGCAACCTAATAGTAAGTCAGTTCGAAATAAATAGTATTGTACTTAGATTACATTAGACCTTATGTTGTTATGTTACACGTGAGGAAGTTGGTAAAATAGGTAGCTTAAATGTACAAATGACAACTTACTTTTGGTCGGTATACAGGTCGTATCCACACTCGATATCTATGGCATCCTTCGAATTGGTCCAGAAAAGTAACTCAATAAAAACTTTAGGATTTTTCTTCGCGACTTCAGTAAATTTCCTTATAATAAATATAGAGAACTTTTCCAGCTCCTGTTAGAAAAGAGAAGAAAATAATAAAATTCATAGAATTATTCGATTGGCATCGTTACTGATAAATACACTGTACACTCAAGTCTTTCCCAGAATTTCTCAAATTCAGTTGTAAGTGTTCCACGTGGCAGGCCTTAATTCAAATCCAAATATATTTAATTAAGGAGGATTAGATTAATTTCTGCTAACCGATAATTCAGATATCGAATTATCGGTAAGGCGAGCCCTTACTAAATTAAAATTATAACGGGAGCAACAAAATGTGGCAACCGCAAGTGTCTTGTATGCTAGATAATTTTTGATGACAGCTAGTGAAAGTTAAAAAGTACATCATCCTATATCATCCTTGAAAAGCACTAAGTCTACCTAGTGCCTAGGCACTAGTGTTAGTTTGACAGTGGCATTGGCATTGTATACTGTAAAACATAAATAGTATAAGACGACCGGAGGACGATCCGATCCCGACAAGTGGTTCGACAACAGTTATTTATTAAAAGAGCCACGAGCGAAGCGAGTCGATCTTGAGCATGCGAGGGCGAGAGGTTAAACAAACTTTGCAGCCAAGTATAATACAATATTTTTCACCACACCACAGAAAAATACAAATTATAAAATATTAAAAATCAAAGCCAAACCAATACTTTCAAAATTGTATACTTCAAAGATGACCCAGTGTGTAAACGATGAGGGACAGACCCTCTTGTTCCTTTAGCGGTCAACACAGTGAAACCTCCTTTTTGTATAGGGTCGGCAACGCGCATGTGACACATCTGGAGTAGCAGGCGTCCATAGGCTACGGTAGCTGCTTGCCACCAGGCGGGCCGTATGCTTGTTTGCCACCGTCGTGGACTCTCGAAGAGAAATCAAAATTATCTCTTTAAGGTCCACCCTGCCAGATAACTTGAAGAAACAAGCACCAAATCATTTTCCCCACGTGGATAAAATGCGTTTTCCCCCTCCGCTTTCAACGGACAAAGAGCGCCTTTCTGCAAGTGTTCTAGTACTTACCTTAAACTGAGGCATGGGGTTGTTAAGTATCTTCTGAAACACCAGAAACAAGGAAGCCTGGAACATCATAGCCGGCCGTTTGCAATCCCACGCTATTCTGTGTAGCATTTTGGTGATACAATGGTTCGTGTGCGGTAGATTTTTCTCGTAGCTATCTAGGAGAGCGGCACAAGCACTTACTACTTTGGCGCTGCAAAATCTGGTAAATAATAAAATATTTATGTAAAAAGAGGGTTCCAGTTGCCTTAAAAATAATCCTCATCCACCTAGCGTTTATCCCGGCTTTTTTGCCACAGCTCAATTTGAGCCTGGGGTTCACTCGGCAACCCTATCACAATTGGCGTAAGCACAAGTTTTAACGAAAGGACTGTCATCTGACCTTCCAACCCAGAGGGAAAACTAGGCCTTATTGGAATTGGATTTCCTCACGGTGTTTTCCTGGACTGAAAAGCGACTAAACTCAGTGACACGAGCCGTGTCCTGAACCCTAGACCCCCGGATTGAAAGTCGGACGTCTTACCGCCTATCAGTGCTTAAAAAATTACCTATCGTAACGATTATAAAACCCCGCCAAAAATATAACAGGTGTGTCTCGACAGACAAGTCTTTCGGTTAATAAACCGTTGTCAAATCGGTTCATCCGATTGGGAATACGATGTTACAGAGACGCCTTTTCGTAGACATACATTTATATAGATAAATAAATACTTAGATACATGAAAACCATCCATAACTCAGGTACAAATAAATGACTACTGGGATTTGAACCCTGGACCCCCAGCCTCGCAAGCAGGATTACTGCCTTATACTTAGTTTTGCATGTGTTTAAAGTGACATTCCACTCATACAATAGTCTGTTATTAAATCAAGTACAAACATTGAAAACATTTAAATAATAATCAATCCAGTAGGACTCGAATCTACATCGATACGCCTTGCCGGGGCTCGATCGCTTTACCAATTAAGTTATGGGTCAAGTAACTAAGTTGACGAAATTCTCAATGCCTTCAAATCATCTTTTTGCATTTATTTTGATCTATATCGGCTTCACAGCAGTCGTAAGCGTAAGCTCTATCATAAGTAGTTAATTATTAGCTGTGTTGAATCGCATGTATAATCCATCAAACATATAGTACGCATTTGCTACTTGATGAATGAAATCGATTCTCATGTGCCGTAACTCAGATTTCGAGAGGCTGAGATTTAGTGTACCGAAATTATTGGCGCTAGTCATGCAAGCAATAGCTCATCAAGTCTGATCGAGTAGATTGGGATGTGACGCTAATATTAGATATGATGTTATTTATTAAATAAATATGATTATTTATTAGTGATTATGTATTTAGTGACTTGAGGAAGGTTTCATATTTAGTTTTTATTGTTTTTGTTTATTAATGTTTTTTTAGTTTTAGCTAGTTTATATTAGGTAATAAAAGCGCTAGTAGCCAACTTTCAATCCGAACGTATTGGGTTTAAAGCCCGGCTCGTACCACTCAGTTTTTCGAAATATCATGTGATATATTACCAGTGCCTTTTTGGTGAGTGAAAACATTTCCAGGGGTTTTCACTGTGTCTCTCTCCATTGTACCCGTTTTTGCCGATGTGCTTACCGCATTGAGGGAAGGGTTGGTACACCGCTTGTCACCTTATGGGTGCGTCCGAGAACAGTATTATTTCAGTCAGTAGTTATGACATGCGTTTGCGTATGAGATGTCTCAAACACGGCGCGGGTATATGAAGCACGTTGAAAACCCTATTTTTTTTAAAGCACATGACCTTTTTGTCTCTGTAGCTAAATGTCAAATTCAGGAAGGAGAATTTTCTGTACTATTAAATATTCTGTGACATTACGCGGAAACCGGGTCTAATCCCTATAAGGTCCAGTTTCCCCCCTGGGTTGAAAGGTCAGATGGCACTCGTTTTCGTAAAAACTAATGCCTACGCCAATTCACGGAATTAGGTTGCCAAGCGGACCCCAAGCTCAATAAAGCCCTATCAGAAGCAGGGACAAACGCTAGGAGTATGAACTAGTTTAGGTCTATGTTAGTCTTAGCTAGCTCGAAGTTAATTTGTTTATATTGTAAACAACATTTTTTTTAAAGTTTTGATCTGTGTTTTATTTGAATTGTATGTATCTGAATCAGCTCGTATTTTCAAATCTGATTAGCGTGGCGAATAAAGTATATACAGCCTTGGCCAGAGTGTTGAGCACCCTTGCGATTTTCATACAAAACTCGAAAGTTTAGACCGGCGTTTCTATCTCTTTTAAAGTTATTTTATCAATTAATTCAAACTGAACAGGCATGTTTTGTTGAGGTGAGTAGTAACTGCATAGAATATTTGCAATTTTTCGCACCGACCTAAATTCGCATTCGCGTTATTAAGTGAAGTTTTCTAGATATATCAATAAAATATAACATTTTACGCCATCGTACATTGTTATGAATCATAACAAAGAAGCCAGAAGTGTTGAGCATAGCTCTTTTTAGCTATGCTCAACACTTCTGGCCAAGGCTGTTGTTAAGTATAACGACAGTTTGATGGATTAAAAAAAAACTTTTTTTTTATATAGGTAAGTATGAAGCTTATCATTGAGTAACGTTATTCGTAATGTTACAAATCAATAGACGAGAAGATAACGTTATATTTATAAAAGATAATATATCGCGAAAATACTGGTAATTAAAGGATTGTGTACGAATGTATAATCCTCTCTGTTTCGCTTACCTTTGGACAAAATCATTAAAATCAAAATCTGTTTCAACTATAGCAGCACTTCGTTCTTCATCCTCCTCTTCGTCTAAAAAAACATTATTTTAATTTAATCTACAACATAATTAATAGTAAGAATGCCTTAATTAGTCACACGTCGCATAATGTTTATTACCTTCCTCGTCGTCGTCCGAATTTTCTTCATTATTTTCCTCGACCACTTCTGAAACCAAAATCTGATTTAATTCAGTATCCCTAAATGTACCATCGGGTTCAAAATTGCATGGTCAATTTATCAATGAATTCATTCATAAATTGGCCATGCAATTCTGAACCCGATTGTACCTAGAGAGAGATTTCTAGTAAGGATTTTCGCGCTATGATTTTGAACTTGAAGTGATTGGATTCAATTTCGTAAATTACTGACACTAATTTTCTGGTAGGAATAGCTTTTTATTAACAAATGAATTTGAAAAAGTCTACTAAAGATAACTTTAATTTCACAATTGCTTTATAAAAACAAAATTTTATTGTCATTTTTTTTATGCCATAGGCGGGAAAATGAGCAGACGGATCGCCCGATGGTAAGCTGGAGTCCATAGACACCTGCCACACCAAAGAGTCACAAGTGGGAATCTATAGGATGCACAAACATACTGGTAATCCGTTTAAGGCCATAATTGGTATTTATTTATCGTATGGCTACATGTCACTGGATATAGCTAGGCATTTCTTCCCTGGGGTAGCAGTAGTGGGAAAGCAGATGATAATGAAAATCCAGTGAGTGCTGCGAGGTCCAGAGGGGACAGTGGAGCTGGTATTGTATTGTATTGCGCTTAAGAAAAAGTATTTTTTTTTGTCGAAGCGAAAAAAAAAATATTTTTAGTACGGGACACGTCGTCCCAGCTGGCCAACCCTCCATACATAACATTTTTATTTCGCGAAAAAAATTTTTTTCTTACCTTTTCATAATTAGAATATGATACCATTTATGCCCTTAGCGGATCACCAGTATGTTCGTTACGCCCTGTATATCCAGTTACAATATCCGATGAATCGAACATTTATACGCATTCAAATTCAAGCTAATCTAGAATTCAGACCAACCCGTCATCTCCACTCCTAGGTCGGTGCCATAAATCGTCTCCAGCATGTCAAGCTCCTCGTCCTGCTGGATATCGCTGGCGCCGAATATCCCCTCCTCCGGCCACACTTCCCTGCAGTAAACCATTGTTAACATATCGATGCCATAGTCGGTCGGCAAACTTTTTTGACAAAGAGCCTGATGGTGGAAAATATGGAGTTTTTGGAAGCTCATAGATACGCAGTTTTCTGTTTTTCACTGTAATATTTCTTTTTGTTTTTATTTTGCGGAATTTGAAGAGCCACAACTGACCCTTCAAAGAGCCGCATGCCGCTCGCGAGCCGCGGTTTAGCGACCCCTGCCCTAGTTCACAATTGTACTAATTACGGCGAACATTTTGTTTGAAATTAAGACTTTAAATGTGAGCACTACGGTACTAATTACAATACAATTTTCGCCGTAATCAGTACGATTGTGAACTAAGGCATCGATATTGGAATCATAAGTCTCATTGGTAACGTAGTGGAAACTTATACCGTAACAGAGTGGTAGTTTAAAATATAAAGTTAAATTATTATTGTACATTAATGAGGTGAATTTCTAATAATTACACTGCATTACATTGAGTATATGCATAAGATTTTAAAAATATATATAATTACAGTTTCAAGCTTTGAGTTCAATCTACTATTGATAAAAACTATGATATCAGCCACTTCAAAAAACTTAAAGAACCCAATTACACATTTATACTCGTACTGATCAAACATATTCGCCTTTGTACGTATATGTTGTGTTATATGTCTTTCGTTGTTTTCTTGTAAAATAAAAGGAAAAAGTCATGTTTGTAGTAGTAGTAGTAAAACAACTACTACTACTACAAACATGACTTTTTCCTTTTGTCTGATTCTTTACAAAACCCACAAGCTTTATAATCCTGGCATGTTATTAGAGACATGAGTAATTGGCTACTTTCCTAAAAAAATATATTTAGTCCGTCAGTTAGATTATCAAAAAATATTGGACACGTATTTTTTATTTTGTCAATCAAACAAAAATTGGTGAAGATATAGCCCGTTAAAGTTCCGTGTGACGTCACATTTCAGTACAATCTTTAGTATTATGTGACGTCACGCGGAACTTTAACGGGCTATATCTTCACCAATTTTTGTTTGATTGAGAAAATAAAAAATACGTGTCCAATATTTTTTGATAATCTAACTGACGGACTAAATAGAATAATATTTTTTTTACCCAGGAAAGTACCCAATTAAGAAGTGAATAGAGTTGACGTACCTCGCGGCGCGGAGCGTTCCGACCGCGTCCTCGAATTTGTATTCCCGCATGAGTCGTTGAATGTTTTTCATGCACGTCTCCCTGCAGACAAAAAACTCGGGTTCATCATTGGACAGATTGCGGATCTGGGTGGGCATGTTGTCGTTGAATATAATTTTAACTCGTGTTTTCAAGGCGAGAATTTTTGTAGTAGTAACTAGTCAACCACCATTTCGCTAGCATATTTTTCTATCTACATATCAGACTAAAGTTACTACCACCAGACTTACCATCAGGCGGACCCGTATGCTTGTTTGCCACCGTAGTAGTATAAAAAAATAGTTTCTCTATTCTTCGAATTAGCTAACGAGTTAAAACTACTAGTTATTTTAGACGAATAATCCTGGTATTAACCCTTTGACCGCCAAAGACGTCTAATCACGCGCACGGAAAGTCGTGTCCTCAGCGCCAGCACGTGCTATCACGTCTAAAATATAACCGGTTTGCCTTGCCTTGCATAAAAAGGTACTTATAAAACAAATGTAAGTAACGGACTACCTAGTTCAATTCAAAAGGCTGTATAAATCATATTTTTACAGCTATTTGTAAAAGCCGAAAATAATCTGAGCCATCGCACATCCACAGTTAATACACAAATTGGAGAGATAAAATCTAGTAACCGCAATATGTTGTAAGTCCACATAAAGGGAACGGGTATTGAAAATCATCACGTGGCATTTACAAAATGGGCTCGCTATTTTACTAGCACATTTTATCGAATGATATCACGTGGTATACTTGGAACTTCGAAATCCCCGAATTAAAATGGATTAACGATATTATTTATTGCTGGTTTGACTTTCAAAATCGTTGTTGATTTTATAACACTGATATTACATTATATTATCATATGAATACTTTAAACAATGATTTTTACCTTTATTCCATAAGCTTAGCTGTACCGTACAGTCAGCAGAAGAAATAACTCCGACAGTTTTAAAAAATGCGTTATAATATAAGTTAGAGGGGGGGCTCTAACTTCTGAACCTTCAATTAAAAACTATATTCAATAAAATCGGTTTAGTCGTTTTTGAGTTAACGCCAAAAATTCTCATTTCATAGTAAAAGGACGTAAGTGCCGCAAAATATTAGCTTTCTAATTCGAACAGCTAAAGAGTGGAACTCACTTCCTGTGGTCGATGGTTTGGTCGGAGGCGGCGTCGAACGGCGGCGGGCATTCCTTGACGCCGGCGCCCAGCACATCGGCCAACTGTGCCCGTAGCTCAGGCTGTCACTTCTATACTGTGACGGTACTCACTTCTGCTGGTCGATGGTTTGGTCGGAGGCGGCATCGAACGGCGGCGGGCATTCCTTGACGCCGGCGCCCAGCACATCGGCCAACTGTGCCCGTAACTCAGGCTGTCACTTCTATACTGTGACGGTACTCACTTCTGCTGGTCGATGGTTTGGTCGGAGGCGGCGTCGAACGGCGGCGGGCATTCGTCGACGCCGGCGCCGAGCACAACGGCCAACTGTGCGCGCAGCTCCTCCCACGCCGGTATTTCTACTCGGCTCGGTTGGGGCTTTTCTGCTGCACGTTTCTTTTCTGTCAAATTGATTATATTTACAGGATTGATAAGGGAATTCGTATTGAATATTTAAGACAGGTAAAGTTTAAAATAGCAGTCATTAAATTCAATAATAAAATCTCTAACAGGCGCTGGTGGCCTGGCGGTAATGCGTCAGACTTTCAATCCGAAAGTCGCGGGTTCAAGTGCCTACGCCCATTCCTGGGATTAGGTTGCCAAGCGGACAAGCCAGGCTCGATAGAGCAAAAAGCTGGGACAAACGCTAGGAGGAAGCATAATAAAATCTCCAATATTTGTGTTATTATTTTGCAGTGACAGAGCGTCCATATATACAGCCTTGGCCAGAAGTGTTGAGCATAGCAGATTTTTGTTAACAATTTTGATGTTTATTATTATTTCCCTATCATAACAATGTATGACGACGTAAAATGTTATATTTTATTTATATATCTAGTATGAAAAGTGAAGGTAACAAAAATGCGACTTTAGGTCAGTGCGTCAAATTACAAATATTCTATGCAGTTACTACTAACTTCAACAAAACATGCCTGTTCAGTTTGAATTATGTAATAAAATAACTACTATGGACTAAAGTTTCGAGTTTTGTATGAAGATTGCAAGGGTGCTCAACACTTCTGGCCAAGGCTGTAGTATAGTGATATAGTTATTTGTGCAACAAGAGAGAAAAGTTGGTTTTTCTTGAGAGTGTTGATTTTGAGTCCCGGGTAAGCGAAAGATTCTATAATTGAATCATAAACGAAGCGAGTGATTCTAAGTTAGAATCTTGAGCGTAGCGAGGGACTCAAAAACACGAGATGTAAAATAACTTTGCTCTCGTGTGACACATACAACTTTTCACCTCAGTAGTAAGAACATATTAAAGTTCAAATATGTTGTTCGAATTTGTAATAGACCCCGAAGTATGAAGTGGCAGTTCATGGTCTCCACTAAATTAAAAAGCTACATTGTCTCACTCCCTGGAGTGACTACTACTACTACTATTGTTACTGTTTTTTCGCAGGGAAGTAGACTTGTTCGAGCTGCTGAGGTGAAAAATGATTTTCCACAGGTCAGGCAAAATTCGATCTTAAATCAATGGCATAAACACTCATCGTAGAAAAACATTTCTCACTGTAACAATAACTTAATTCTTACTGGCTTATCTAATTTTCAGTCAGTTTAGTATTTGCACTAAGTGAGATTAGCTCCGGCTGCCCTGGGAATATTCGTAACGCGCCGCTACTGTTATTTTGGTAAAGGTACCATTGTAGGCATAGTCACTGGCAATAGTATCTTCCTACATGAAGGCCGCAAAAATATGTGACACGCTCTTATTTATAGGGTCATAGGAGCGTGTCAAATATTTTTGCGGCCTTCGTGTAAGAAGATACTATTGCCGGTGACTGTACGAGTACATATTCAATTTTGTATGCTAGCAATAAAAGCGTAAGCGCCAGCCTTTAAATGGTACCTTTACCAAAATAATGACACCGTTTTTGGCCGCAAATAAAAGAAGAGTCGGTTACAAAACTTATTTCAAAAAAATCCTTCAATCGCTGCAGGCGACTGAGAAAAAACGCAACATTTTTTAAGCTGACTTTCGGAGAGTATGCAGCCTGTTCTTCTATTTTTGTATGTTTCACTGTAAATAAAGTTCCGCCTATGAAATTGGATTAAAGACGCGCTTCGAGAAAGATTTTTGTTCCAAATAAAAATGTACAGGTACTTAATTTAGTTTTCAGGTATTTTGATAAGATACCGCAAGTAAAGTTTTTTTGACAAATCACATCAGTTACGTAGTAGATAGGTACCTACCACTAGTATTACTCATTCAGTGGCCAAACGTAACGGTATATCAATGTTATTTGAAAGTTTGATAGGTACCATAGCCCCAGAACCCATTACTAATTCAGAGCAATGCACAGGGGTACCTTTCCTATATTGATGATATGTGCCTACTTGCAAACAATAGGTCGAGACTTCGAGCGCTGGCGACTATAAAAAATCGCAAGTAATTTAATGGTACTAATCCTAATAAGGAGGTTATTTTAGGGCTTGGCTACGAAATGCGGTGGTAGCAGCAGTCATAGGCAAGAGCGAGATACCGCGCCGCCTCTTGCCGCTACTTGTCGCCGCAGTCGTGACCAGTAAGTAAGTAAGACCGAGTAAGCTTATTGTTGTGGTAGCAGCAGTCATAGGCAAGAGCGAGATACCGCGCCGCCTCTTGCCGCTACTTGTCGCCGCAGTCGTGACCAGTAAGTAAGTAAGACCGAGTAAGCTTATTGTTGTCGACCAAGTGGAAGGAAAAAGAAGCCGTGGAAGATCACCCACCCGATGGACCGACGCGGTAGAGGAAGCCTGCCAAGCAAACCTGCAGACATCTATCCGAAAAGCTGAACATAGAACCGTATGGAAAGCTTTCGTGAAAAAAGTTACCGACGATTGCTGTTGCGACCCTCAGTCATGAGGAAACCAGGACCGCGATTCGAAAAATAAACACACACTGGACAGACACAGCTCCAACCCAACTCAACCCAATTCAACTCAACGCTATAACGACATTGACATTTGCTATTCGAACAGATTTTCATTCAACATTGGTCTCACATTGGTACAACATTGGTACAATGTGTGACCAATGTGTGACCAATGTCAGACCAATGTGAGACCAATGTTGAATGAAGAGTGTGTGTTTATTTTTCGAATCGCGGCCCAGAATGAAGAGAGATATTATAGTTAAACTAGCTTAAGACGGTTTTAAAGGGACCCAGACAACGCGTTACAAGCGGGAAAGCGTATTATGTGGGACTGTCATGAGGGACCTCAACTTAGAGGGACTGGTATACAACGGCGTAGTACCTATGCGAGAAATGGTGTTAAATGCATAGACATATAAAATAGGAAGACGTGGTCCCACGAAGATAGAACTGTAATTCCATAATAAGCCGCGGTCTCGTGCACACACTCACTTTTGACGTTTGAACCGATCACCGCTCGTCCACAAGTTGTATTTGTGTGCGTGTCGCGCGTAAACACGAGGAAATCGGCTTATTATGGAATCAGAATTTTGTCTTCACCGCGTCTTCTTAATTTATATGTCTATGGGTAATGTAATATGATCGTATTAAGCGGGTTCTCCTATATGTACCTGTATAATTTTTAGGGTCGGATTGCTGAGTAGAGGTGTGCATTTTTTTTTAAATTATGGGACTGAGCAGCGATTGGTCCTAGTCTTACCTAATGGAAAGTGAAGAAAGCATTCTTGGTTCCATGAGCTAGAAAGTTGTAAGATTACGAGAACATCATGTTTCGTAGTTTAAATCCCTTTACTTACGTTTTGTTTTTCTCTTTGAATAGCAATCAAAATACCTGTGATGTAACACGTTTTTCATAAAATTTCGCAGAACGAGTGAAACTTTAATAAAATTCAAATAAAACGTTTTAAACGTTTCAATTTGCAGAATTGAGCATCGATTTCGTCGATATTCCGAAGCGGTTCGTAACGGTTTTTGGCAAATATTAAATATTTTGAGCATTTCAAGTAATCCAGTTATTTTACACGTAGTTCCGACCAAACTAAACGGCATTGGAAAACAAGAATAATTCGATATCGAGTCTTAAGTACATTTTTACTGGGCCAAACTTAAGTCATCATCCGTATCTGAAGTTCATCGAAAATTAGATTTTTATGGTGTATTTATTTATGTGCCGATTTAAAATACGCTAATAAACGCACATGACCGGCGGCGTAAACCGCGGCCACCGATATCGTTCAAAACAAGTCCATACGAGTCTATATATTTTGATCATGTCGCTCGGAGCGGCGGGCGCGGGCAGCGGCTTCGAACGGTGCGGTCTAAATGTCATGATCAAAGCGTCTGCGATCTAAAGCGGTCCAGACACTGTAATAATGTAATTATTCCTTAACCCGTCCTTTTCTATGTTTATGAAGGATGAGAAGGACGGGTACAGAAATAATGACATTATTACTGATAGTATCTGGACCTCTAAGAGAACACAACATGAAAAAACTAAATAAATGCATTTACTTTTGGATTTCGCTTTCCTCTTCACTTTCTTCTGCACAACTAATCCCGTTTTCTTGACGTAATGTTCCAGCATTTTCAGAAATAAATGAACCGTTTCTACTAAATCTACGAGGTAAGTCCTGAAAATTATATTATATTAGCATACGTTCATTAAGTTTAACCAGACAAAAAGTACCTACAGGATGGTTTAGTTAAATTCCAGTAACTTCTGTTAAAACCTTACCTCCTCATTCATAAATATCTCTCAGGCCTCAATAGGCATGATGACACATGTTGAATTATGCAATAAAATTTAGATGATAGGATGCAAAATGATCAATATATTCAACTAAAAGTGAAAATTTATAAATTCTATTGAAATGGCTCAAAGATATCGAGTTGCAAAATTTCTAAATTTTACGATTTTTTAAAGTGCGAAATTAAAAAAAAAACAATGATACCATTCGATTTTTAACGTTTTACTGTAAAATAAATTTTACAGCAACTATATACATAAACACAACATTTTACTGTAAAAATAGCAATTTCATATTTTTTCCCTACTTTAAACAGGGCGACTATGTGATCGTGACGTCACTTTTGCACGTCATTTTGTTAGGAGCGTTTTGAGAAACAAATACAAATCTCGGACTTTAAGTCTCATTTCTGACTTTTGTGTTGCTTTAACGCAATTGGCCCCATATAGACATTTGATCCTCACAACAAAACGAATCGATTGATATCATACATGAAAAAAATTCACCATGCCTATTACTTAATTTATTAATTTATGTTTTGTCCTTATCTGTCACTTAGACAGTTGTATTTGTTAGAAACAGACAAAACTTAATATGTTATTCAATCAAATACAAACACTGAAAACATTGAAAAAATAATCAACCCAGCAGGATTTGAACCTCGCATCGATACGCCTTACCGGGGCTCGATCGCTTTACCAATTAAGCTATGGGTTCAGTTACTGAGTTGACGAAATTCTCAATGCCTTCAATCATATTTTTGCATTTATTTTTACATCGACTTTATAGCAGCCGTAAGCGACATCTAGGTGCTAACTACTAGAGTTAGATACCCTTCCCGCCGACCCTATTGCAAGTGCCACAACGGAAATAATAGATGGCGCTGCTATCAACTCATAATTATTTTACATGGTTTTTAAAGTGGGACATTCCACTCATACAATAGTATGTTATTTAATCAAATACAAACACTGAAAACATTGAAAAAATAATCAACCCAGCAGGATTTGAACCTCGCATCGATACGCCTTACCGGGGCTCGATCGCTTTACCAATTAAGCTATGGGTTCAGTTATGGGTTTTTCAATGTTTTCAGTGTTTGTATTTGATTGAATAACATACTATTGTATGAGTGGAATGTCCCACTTTAAAAACCATGTAAAATAATTATGAGTTGATAGCAGCGCCATCTATTATTTCCGTTGTGGCACTTGCAATAGGGTCGGCGGGAAGGGTATCTAACTCTAGTAGTTAGCACCTAGATGTCGCTTACGGCAGCTATAAAGTCGATGTAAAAATAAATGCAAAAATATGATTGAAGGCATTGAGAATTTCGTCAACTCAGTAACTGAACCCATAGCTTAATTGGTAAAGAGATCGAGCCCCGGTAAGGCGTATCGATGCGAGGTTCAAATCCTGCTGGGTTGATTATTTTTTCAATGTTTTCAGTGTTTGTATTTGATTGAATAACATACTATTGTATGAGTGGAATGTCCCACTTTAAAAAACATGTAAAATAATTATGAGACAAAACTTAAATTTAGGTTTAGAATCTAAGAAACTTTTATTTGTAATGTTTTGAAGATCAATAATTTCAATCCATTAATTGCTCTAACGCATAACTGACGCATAAGTGATATGTCAGTTTTCAAATGCTTAGTACAGATTTTTGTTATGGATGTTTTCTGATAAACTGAAGTATGTAAACATTTACAACATCAAAATCCACTCATACAATAAAAACGGGTCAACTTATATGGAAGTTTTATACGAAATTACCCGTTTTTATTGTCTTTAAGTATGTATAGTATTTGTGTTACTAGGAAGTTGCATATTTACTTCTCATACATACATACATACTACAGAAGTTACATACAATGAAAATATAAAACTATTATAAATACCTTGGCATTTTATTTTCATCGTAACTAAGACACGTCGTTAAAATGAACTCTCTATACTCCAACACGTAGAAAATATTACTCTTCAGTACTTTAGCAGACTCCTTAACACTAAGGTCGGTACTTTTATCCATAGCCAGCAATGTATTGAGTAATTCCTTGTACGCCCTGAGAGCGAGGTGGAGACGACGCACCCAGACGGCGAATTTCTTCTTTTCTACTTTTATCATGTCGTAATATTTCTCCATTTGCTGTTGGACGTAGTGAAACATTGGGACTGACATTGTTTCGCTATAAATAATTAAATTAAATTAAAAATCATTTATTTCGGACACTGAGATCCATAATTTGTTAGTAACAAAACATAATTAAAGGTTAACTTACAACTAGGGTTAGTAGCAAAGCTTAATAAGCTTATGTTTTTAATAACGGCGGGCTGGGGCACACACCGGTGCGTGAGCCTCATCCCAATGCCGCATTATCGGGCAGTCAGCCCGTTCAGCAAGCGTACTCAGGATGCTGTTGGTACTGCCCTGCACCCTGCGCATGAGCGACGCGATCCTGCTGCGCATTACAGCGTGAAACCCGGGCACGCCCGCTGCCGCGAACATGCCGGACGCGCTGCAATAGCGAGGCAGGCCCATCAGCACCCTGAACGCATTATACTATATTATACTGCACCCTTAAGACATTGACGGCCCGTTGCGTATACCTAACCCACAGCGCGCACGAGTAGAAGGATTGACACTGCACTGACAAATGGATGACTGGATTGACAAATGCAGATATGTTACAATAGTTGATCGTGAGAGCATTTTTTTTTAAAGCCCATTTTGTGTCCCACTGCCGGGCAAAGGCCTCCCCTATTTTGCGCCACCCGTCACGGCTCAGTGCACGCTCCCGCCAATCGCCACAAAACGAGTTCAGATCGTTAATCGTTGTTTTAAACATTAAGCGATAAAAACGTAGTATTAGTTATTCCTGAAGAGAAACTATCTACAGATAGTATGTATATAATATAGACCTAGAAACTATCACCAACTTTTAATACTTATGTATGTTATTGAGCATAGTATGGTACTAGAGCTCCAGACTTAGCATGAAACAGTTGTGCACTCAAATTATGCATCGACATGCACGTGTGAGGTATCAAACCAAATCAAAGTAAATATACTCATACTAAGTAGGCAGATACTAGTTATTTATAAATTAAGTTACTGGGTCAAATTTGGGCAAAAACCTCTCTGATCCAGACCTCCGACTTTGGCCTCCTTCATGACTCCCGATTTTGGGCTACTTCCGGATAGTAAAAAAAATACTTGGACAAAGAAAAGTAAAATTTTAACTTATATAGATGTCATATACAAAGGAAAAAAGTGACCAAGACCTCCGGTGCCCAAGGCTGGGATCGAACCAGCGTTTTCTGCATTCGCGGCAGACGCCCTACCCACTAGGTTACCCGGGTCACAGTGGCACCGGTCGAATTTTCCCGTGTATATGCAATCTTTGTAAATACAAAGACGCATTTGGCCAATCATCTAAGGTACAACATTATGAGCTCATTATCACTACATAGTATAAAACAAAGTCGCTTTCCGCTGTCTGTCCCTATGTATGCTTAGATCTTTAAAACTACGTAACGGATTTTAATGCGGTTTTAAATAGATAGAGTGATTCAAGAGGAAGGTTTATATGTATAATACATGTATAATATATGAGAAACACTGATAATTTTAGAGCTTTCTAATGTGCTGTCGTAAATAAACACATTTTTTTGAGCTTACATTGCAAACACTGGCTGAACCCTACAAGATAGATCAAAATAATGTACTACAGTATTGTACACTTTAAAAAGGTCTACAAAAAGTCCGCGATGGTATATGTCTATCTCTTAGTGATAACTCACAATAACCATTATAATCCCGTGCGAAGCCGGGGCGGGTCGCTAGTGAGTTATATTTATTAAAATAATTTGATTTGTTCTTCAGTTGAAAAGTAAAATTTATTTGAGTAAATAAGGAGAATTGACAAACTGTTCTTACCTGACCAAGCCAACTTGGAAATGATGTCCCCTGTTAAACTCCATGAAGAACTTGATAGCCCACAAGTAATAAGACTCGTCGTTCTGTTGAGCCTTAGATCGCACCAGC
The DNA here is from genome assembly GCA_947086415.1 of Pammene aurita. Classification (NCBI taxonomy): domain Eukaryota; kingdom Metazoa; phylum Arthropoda; class Insecta; order Lepidoptera; family Tortricidae; genus Pammene; species Pammene aurita. The sequence goes on along the minus strand of OX352298.1, from coordinate 23,130,009 downwards.
ACGTCCTTCACGTAGTGCATTAGAGGGTTGTATGCGCTGTTTAGGAATTCTATACAGAACTCCTTTAGAAATAGCCTGCAATCGTGTTTAAGATTAGAGTATGCAGAACAAAAGTATTTAATAGCTGTGTTTAATAGCTGTGGAGGAGTTTGCTAAAGGTCCCACTTTGTCGGTACACATATATATTATTATTTTTCTCAAAAAATTAAGAAAACTGTAAACCGGGACACATTTCGTGCTCAAAGGGGGGGGGGGGGGGGTAGCCTCAGGGGGCGGGGGGCGGACGGTGGTGTGCGTTAAACACTATATACCTAAAGGTATGATGCTATAATAGTTTCAAAACTTTATTATTAGTTGGTTTTTCTAAATAGGTAATTTGACCGGATCAAGAGGTCACTGGGCTGTTGTGTGGTCGCAGGTTAACCTCCAGACGAGTCTCGTAATGGATCGAAACGTAGCAAGCGCAATTCAGCCTAAAATACTTACGTATTTATACGCGAGTAACCCAGTTTCACAATAAGGATCGGCTTAACATTAGAAGGTGCAGAACACACGAGCAGAATTCAACGCGGAATTCAGCTATCACCGATTAAAATTTGCCGTAAAGCGGAAATTTGTATAGACAATTGGGTACTTTCCTAGGTAAAAAAAATATAATTCTATTCAAGATTATCAAAAAATATTGGACACGTATTTTGTCAATCAAACAAAAATTGGTGAAGATATAACGGGCTATCCGTTAAAGTTCCGCGTGACGTCACATTATGCTAAAAAGAGTACTGAAATGTGACGTCACGCGGAACTTTAACGGGCTATATCTTCACCAATTTTTGTCTGATTGACAAAATAAAAAATACGTGTCCAATATTTTTTGATAATCTAACTGACGGACTGACTATATATCTTCACCAATTTTTGTCTGATTGACAAAATAAAAAATACGTGTCCAATATTTTTTGATAATCTAACTGACGGACTGACTATATCTTTTTAGGAAAGTAGCCAATTGCAATTGCTATGTGAATTATTGTATGGAGCCCATACACAAAATTTAGCTGGAAGTTAGATTTTTCCGGTTTTATGTCTATGATAGCTGAATTCTGCTAAAATGTGGGTTTCGTCTAAAACCGAAAGAAGCATGATCGTATAGAACTATGTAATTTTTGGTAGTTTTCAAACAATGTCTTACCTAGATTGTTATTAAATCAAATACAAACATTTAAAACATTGAAAAACTAATCAACCCAGCAGGACTTGAACCTGCATCGATACGCCTTGCCGGTGCTCGATCGCTTTACCAATTAAGCTATGGGTCAAGTTACTAAGTTGACGAAATTTTCAATGCCTTCAATCATCTTTTTTTGCATTTATGATCTACTTCGGCTTTACAGCAGCCGTAAGCGACATCTAGGTACTAACTACTAGAGTTAGATACCCTTACCGTTGACACTGTCGCAAGTGTCACAATCTATTGTATGAGTGGAATGCCCCACTTTAAAAACATGCAAAAATAATTATAATGTCTTACCTAATAGCAAAAGCTGATCTTCTCTCCATAGTCCCACTTTCTGCCGGCCTGCGGTTTTTGGGTCTCACCAATTTCGACTTTTTACCCCCACTGAAGTCTAGATTAGAGATCTTGTTCAATGGTTTCAAACAGATGATTTCATTTTCTGATATAGATTTCATGTTCTGTACTACATATGTACCGCCAAAACGAGAATGCCTAAAAATTTATACCAATTGAATTATTATAAGAAAATAATACTATGAGTAGTTGAGTTAACTTAACACACCGCTGGGGGGCGATTTATGATATACGAGCGCTCGAACTCAAATAATTTAAGCTCGTAAATAATCGCACTGAAAAAAAAAAACATGATTTTAAATTCCTACAGCTGTTATTTTTAAAAGATCATTTCATCGTTTTATTTGTATTTTAAAATGTCAGATTCGAGCACTCGAATCTCAAAAATCGCCCCCCTGACAGCGGAAGCAGAAGGCGCCATACGAATCTATATGTTTAATATATGACTAGATCGTGGTTTTTTATTGCTTTGGTTCTCTGCTTTTTTTTTAAATGTAAATACTGGTATCATGTACTGGTACCAGCTCTAACGTATGGTGCCGAGTGCTGGCCCCTCAAAAAACAACAAGAGGAGAGCCCAGCGCAACATCCTCATTTCAGCGGCATGTAGTCTGCCGCTGAAATGAGGATGTTGCGCTGGGCTGGGGGTGTGACGTTGCTGGATCGCATCCCAAATAACCTCATCCATGGTAGCTTCAGGGTAAAACCAATCCAAGAGAAGCTAGTGGAAGGTCGTCTTAGATGGTACGGGCATGTAATGCGTCGCCCACCCGAACACATGACCCGACAAGTACTCGAAATGTTTCCGGCACCAAAAAGAGGAAGAGGAAGACCCCAACAAACATGGATAGCCACCATAAATAAGGACATGAAGGATGCAAATGTCACATCTGAGACAACCCGGGACAGAGCGTCCTGGCGAAGAAGGACTAGGAGAGCCGACCCCAAATGATGGGATAAGGCTAGGCGGAGAGAGAAATACTGGTATCATGGTATTTGCCCATACAAAAATCCCGGGGTTTGAAGCCTTCCCTTTATTTGACATAACGAGGAATGAGATCCAAATAGGCAACCTAAATAATAATACAGTAAGTAAATTGCTGAGGTGAAACATTAGTGCTATTTAACTTTGCCTATGCGTAATATAACAATAAAAAATTAAATTAAAATACTTATACAGATATATAATAAATAAATATTATGGGACAACCTTACACAAATCTGTCTAGTCCCACAGTAAGCTCAATAAGGCTTAGGTTGGGTAATTTTTGACTCGAAAAAATTGTTTTTCTTTGGTTGGGATAGTCGTCCCAGCTGGACAACCCTTCATACAAAATCTATTTTTTTTTCGGGTGAAATTTTTTTTTCTTATCTTTTCGTAATTACTATACGATACTAATTAAGCCCTTAAACGGATCACCAGGATTTTTGTTACATCTTGTATAATAGGTAGACATATATAATTACTTAAATACATAGAAAACATCCATAGCTCAGAAATAAATGCCCTGACCAGGATTCAAACCCGGGACCTCTTGCTTCATAGGCAGGGCCACTACCAACTAGGCTTGGAGGTTGTTAACACTTTCGCAACCGGGCAAAATTTTGAACAATACCCCAGAAACCGACAGAACCCGCCAGGCGGGCTACGACGTGTAACGCAATGCCGCACGCCGCGTGCCCGGCATCTGAGCAAACATTACGAGTGCCTACCAAGCGGGTTCTCGGTAGTCAAAATGTTAACTAATAACTGCAAAATTATCTTTTCCGAACCTTGACGCTGAGAACTGCTTCACTTTATTAAGGCGCTGCTTATTCTCTGACATTCTTATAGTAAGCAACTCCTGTTCATCCCTCAGTTTCTCATCCGCACTCCGCTGCAGCGCAGCATCAGCCAGGCTGGTGGGATTTTGTTCACGCAGCAGGTGCGATATGATCTCCAGGATATGCATGAAGTATTGCTTTTCGTTCTCTGAAGACATGTAGAGGATTATGTCCAGTATGCCCGATTGATTTAAAGCCCATAGAACCTAAAGATAAAAAAGATATTTATCCTTCAATTAGGCACAGTACAATGCACTTATGAACGTCAGACAGAAAAAAATCTATCACCTGTTCTAACCCTACACCTCTGACCCGAGAAGTATTATGACCGGCAAGAAACTCGGCGGGACTTTTTTTTTTCAAAATTGTAATTCATTAGATTTTAAAAAGCATGGAATATTTATGAGTAGATCAAAAGGTACCATTAGCGGCCAGCGCTTTTATGATTTTGCTTGAATACAATATTGAATCTGTACAACATCCAAAGTAAGCGCCTACTGGCAAATGGTACATTTTCACAAAAGTGTCACATTTCATTAGGTACAGTTACAAACTCCATGAGATATGTCAAGTCGTAGCGTACAAGTAATTACAAGATGATCTGAATGCAATAGCAAATTGTACTCAAGAATGGGGTATCAATTATAGGTGGTTGCTATCCACCTAAATGAGTCTTTAAGGAGGTCCTCATGTTCTCCAAAAATAACGACAAGACTAGAATAGTGAGGGAATGTCATGGAGGCAGTAAACTCCCAATTTAGGGAATAATTCTAGCTCGACATCCTTATACATCATCATCACCATATACTACAGTGGGCGGATGTATAGAATTAATCAGATGATTTCATACATCTTGGACCAATGTTGTCGTAATAATGACCTCGCAGACGGTGTTATATTTACAGATCTTGTGGAAGTCTTGGAAACCAACGATAGGGTAACAGATAGAAGACAGGACTAAACAGTAGTGTCCGACCGAAACATGTTTTTTTGCCGAAACCGAAACAGAAGGTTCGGCTCTGGTTCCAGTTACGGCCGAAACCGAATCTTTGATAGACGTGTTAAATAGTACATATTTATTTCAGTTACATCTCAGCCGTTGTACAGCCACCATCAGATATATCGGAGTGGCTAATGTGGTCACAAATATCTGAACAACGCTCTATTGTCACGTCGATAAAGTGCATGTTCAGATATTTTTGAGCACCGTGGCCACTATTTATATCAATATTTGATGGTGACTGTACAACCGCGCTTTTATCAGTTAAAACACGTCGTGACAGAACTTATGGTCAGATTAAGTACAATGTTGAAAGTTTCGGCGCGGCCGAAAGGTTCGGCCGTTTTTTGGTCCTTGGCCCGAATCACGTTTTTTTGGCCGAAACTGGCCGAAACCGAAACTTCGGTCGGACACTATTAAACACCAGGCATCTTCCGCGAGGCAGCAGGCAGCCTAAAAGCTCTGATGGGTTTCATGGAGGAGCTGGGGTGGTTGGGGTAGTGCTACCCCCATTTCACGTAAATTAGGCACACTGGATGTTGACTTACGAAAAAACGCCCAGGATTACTAACTAACTAACTAACAAGGATTGGATCTTGGTATTACTTGATCATGGACACTGGCATCATTCTCCGGCCGCCGTTCCTTGTCCAAGTCGGCAGGCACATGCAGCACATTTCTGATCAGGATTAGTATCCTCTCAATGATTAGACCTGTGTCTTCATCTCGCTCACTCCAGTCCTAGATGAATTACACAAAGAAATATTAAAACATACTTTAGGGTCAAATAAAACATGTCCACAATCGTCACGTCCCTCAGCCATACGACAAAAAGAAGAAAAATATATTCTTGAATAAAGATAAAATAATAAGAAAAATAATGCAGTCGACATCAAAGATGTTTACACTTTTGAACATTATTACAAACGAGGAAGGTGCAAAACTGTACAGCTTTGACATAGACTAAATAAAAACCGGCCAAGTGCGAGTCAGTCTCGCGGACGAAGGGTTCCGTACCCTTATCTATAAAAAAGGCAAAAAATCATGTCTGTTGTATGGGAGGCCCCTTAAATATTTATTTTATTGTTTTTTAGTATTTGGTGTTATAGCGGCAACAGAAATACATTACAGTCTGGTGACAGATAAAAACGGCAAAAAAATCATGTCTGTTGTATGGGAGCCTCCTTAAGTATTTATTTTATTGTTTTTTAGTATTTGGTGTTATAGCGGCAACAGAAATACATTACAGTCTGGTGACAGATAAAAACGGCAAAAAAATCATGTCTGTTGTATGGGAGAGGGAAAAATACAAAAAACAATAAAATAAATACTTAAGGATTAAGTATTTATTTTATTGTTTTTTGTATTTTTTGTTATAGCTGCAACAGAAATACATCAATGTGAAAATTTCAACTGTCTAACTATTACAGTTCATGAGATACATCCTGGTGACAGACGGACAGATGGAGTCTTAGTAATAGGGTCCTGTTTTTACCCTTTGGGTGTGGAACCCTGAAAAGCAATATTGATATACATACACGAAAATTTTAATTACCCATCCATCCTCCTAACTCAGTCTATTAATATACTAGGATATGGTTAGTGACTTAATGTCTATTAGTAAGTTGAATACACACACAAACCCACTTACAATTTCCAAGATCTTAGTTAACTTTTTAGCAAAAACATTCCAAGTCTCAACTTTAGTGAATGCTTCTTCCTTATAGTACTGCAGATGTAGTAATATCTGCAGGTAATTGTGTCTAGCAGTTCGCTCGGTGGGCACTTCTTCTCGGTACAGCAATAGCACCGGATTTGTTAGGTTAACCAGAAGTCTATAGGACAATATGACAAAAATGTAATAAATTAGTATTGAAATATTAACGGCATGAAGTTTTTAAAGTCGTCTACTGTTCAACATGATGATTATAACAAATCCAAACACAATGAACTTAAGTTCTTATTTCATTTTTCATTTCATTTCATTTATTTATTGACCAAATTACATTGACATTTAAACTAAACATGCAAGTTATAGGTTACAGCAGCTTAGACCACCTTCTGTCTGCATCATTAGACCAGCTCGATGGTACCATAATATTGTATTACTTAAAAACTTAAAAATTGCAAATAAAAAAATATTTAACAAAATAATTTGATTTGCTTCAAGATTCATTAAAAGCATTATTGTTAACATTACCTTAGAGTAACATCAAAGAGTTCGGTATTCTCCCAGTGGTCAATCAACATAGGCAGAAGATCAGTCTGTAACACTTTTGTTTGACCGAAATGTCTGCGGATTTCATGGTCTTCGCCGTCACGACGTAAGTATCTTATTAAGTCTTTTACCGTATTTAGGGTATAGTCATCTATCATGTACTTTCCAGTTCTCTTGTCGAAGGTACCTAGTGCATTGCATGTTGCAGAAAGTTCTGCAGAGAGTAGTGAACTCATTTTGCTTAAGAAACAATTGCCCGACAATGATAACTAAATTAGTTTTGCATTATTTCTAGTTGTCGGCACTTATAAGTTGCAGTAATTATATTTAAACGCACTTTTATATATATGTAAGCACATTATTCTTAAAATACAAATGAAGAAAATATGACATTTCGTTAGCAACAGGTTGACAATGACATCTAAAAGCCCGCGAAATTAAGCGACACCATGCAAATTGTCACAAAAAGTAAACAGCTAAATTTCAACTTTATAAAAAATATTCTAACAGTCACAAATTGTTCAAAGGAAAGTATTAAAATTAAAGCTATTTAAAACAAGTCAGTCGCCACAAATTAAAGCAATTTGTGGAACTCTATTGCTAGGCTTATTCAAATAAATGTCTTCATCCATCCTGGTTGTGATCATATATTGCATGAAACGAAGCGCTGCTTGGGCTACGTTACATATCACGCACATTTAGTTTGATGGCAAGTTACTAAAAAAAATTCATTATGGTCGTTTAAGAAGTTAACCATTAGGTAGGCGATTATCACATTTATCCAGAGAGTTCTAAATAAACTTTATGCATTTATCACACTGCTCCGGACTCCGCTCCGGTGTCCGGTGATACGCATGAAGTTAAATTCTGATCCGCGATACGGTGTAGAAACGTAGTACGTTAGAATATTATAGGTTTTTCGTCTCTGGTGAACAATTTCGTTTTTGTGGGTTACTACGTGTTTGCTTTCCAGCGTCGATATACATAGATTTCTATGCAAAAAACGTACGGTGCAACCTTTGATGAATATAAAGGGAATTTTACTTAAATAAAAGGGTGCAACACAGCTTTAAACCAGTATTAGACATTGCAATTTGTAGGGCCTGTGGTGAATCGCCTCGCATTTAATAGACCGGTCTACGACCGTAGGTTGTAGTTGAATGTTTGTTGCTCTATGGCAAAAACAGTAGACGAAAGTGTCGGAGGAATTTCCTTCACGTCAAAGGATTGGAATTATATGATTAGGTTTCTAAGTTGTTGTTAAATTCGAGAACTGTTCCAGATCTGAGAACTTTCTTTTATATCTCAATTTACAACAGACATTGTGCATGTACAAGGGAAAGATAACGTTGTGGCGGACACAATGTCAAGGGTTGAGGCGATCCGGATTGAGGATGATTACGCCGAACTAGCAGAGTCTCAAGCTACTGACGAGGAACTTCGTAGGATGCAAACGGAATCTTCCTTAAAACTCGTAAAGGTTAATTTGCCGGGGACTGATGTATCAATCTATTGCGATGTGTCAACAGATAAACCCCGCCCATACATAACGCAAGCTTTCCGTCGCAAGTATTTTGAGAAAATTCACAATCTTAGCCACCCTGGCGCTCGAGCCTCGGCTCGTTTAATGGCTGATCTTTCGTCTGGCCTAATATAAGGAAAGAATGTCGTCAATGGGTACGTTCTTGTCTCGCTTGCCAACGTAGCAAGGTTACCAGACACGTAAGCGCACCTCTGCAGAAATTTGACAGTCCTTCGCTCCGCTTTCGCCATGTGCATATCGACATTATTGGTCCCTTGCCCCATAGTAAAGGTTTCCAGTACTGTTTAACAACCGTTGACAGATTTACCCGGTGGCCAGAGGCGTGGCCAATGGTTGGCATTACTGCGGAAGAAGTAGCGGAAACATTTACGCGGGAGTGGATATCTCGTTATGGGGTACCCTCTGTGGTAACTACTGACCAAGGACGTCAATTTGAATCGTCTCTTTTTCATCGTCTCATGGACGTTTGTGGTACTAAGCGCATTCGAACGACAGGCTATCATCCCCAAGCCAATGGAATGGTTGAACGCATGCATCGTCAATTAAAAGCGGCCTTTATGTGTCATGGGGAGTCCTGGGCATCAGCGTTACCTCTGGTGTTACTAGGCATGAGGACTGCGCTTAAAGAAGACTTGAAAACATCCGCTGCTGAGATGTTGTACGGCGAGCCGCTTCGTCTTCCCGGCGAGCTTGTCACCGCTTCTGACAGCGCATATCCTGAAGTCACAACGGACTTTGTTGCACGATTAAGGAGCCATATGAGAGGTTTACGAGCCTCTCCGGCGGCCCATCATTCTCAACAGTCCTCTTTCATTTTTAAAGACTTGAGGGTAGCGACGCATGTATTTCTTCGGGAGGATTCAGTGCGGCGTTCACTACAACCACCATACACTAGTCCATACCTAATAAAAAAACGCCAAGACAAAACTCTCACCATAGACATAAATGGTAGAGACGTCACCGTCAGTATTGACAGAATAAAACCTGCGCACTTAGATTCCTCGGAACCAAATAAAGCTTGTACTCATCCGTTGCCTGCTGCAGCACCTACAAAAGATGTTCCTGCTTCCCCTGTGCCCAATGCAGTTCCTACCACTACTAATCCACCAGCCGTTAATCCTATACCTATAGCTACTAGGGCAGGTAGGATCGTAAGATGCAGAAATAGGTTAGATTTATAATTTTACTTTATGCACATTGTGTTATTCAAACAAGAATTGTTGTGTAACAGTTATGTTATGTTTAGGTTTTTTTTTATGTGGTTTATTTGTCTCCGTGGGGGGGTGGTGTGGCGAATCGCCACGCATTTAGTAGACGTGAGCGTCAGGATGGCGGGTGGACCTCGGGAATTTTATCGAATTGTTAATAAAAGTACTGTACCTTTAGTGTACCTCAGTGTACCTTCAGTAGAAATCAGTGTACTTCTTTCTAAAACGAGATTTTTCTAAAAAAAGGTCCACCCGCCATCCTGACGTCAGGATGGCGGGTGGACCTGGTAAATGATACATTAAACCACATATAATGTATGTGGTTATAGTGTACCTTCAGTGTACCTCTGTATAACTTCAAAAACAATCTGCATACCTCTCCTCAAAAGGAGCTACGCTCAATATAAGGTCCACCCGCCATCCTGACGTCAGGATGGCGGGTGGACCTGGTAAATCCTGCACTATATCACTCAAAAGGTATGTGATTAGTTTGCATCTTCAGTGTACCTCAGTGTACCTTTAGTAAAAATCAGTGTACCTCTTGCTAAACCGAGATTTTTTCGAAAAAGGTCCACCCGTCATAAACCTTATTTTAAGCGTAGCTCCTTTTCGGGAGAGGTATGCAGATTGTTTTTAATGTTATACAGAGGTACACTGAAGGTACACTATTACCACATACATTATATGTGGTTTATGGCCTGTTTCACAATCTCCAGTTAAAGCATATCTGTCAGATAAATGTTTGCTGTCCTTTTCTTTTTATATGACTGGAGAAAAGGATTTTTAACTGGCAGATAAGTTTATCTGGAGATTGTGAAACAGGCCCTTAATGTATCATTTCATAGGTCCACCCGCCATTCTTACGGGTGGACCTTTTTCGAAAAAATCTCGTTTTAGCAAGAGGTACACTGATTTTTACTAAAGGTACACTGAGGTACACTGAAGATGCAAACTAATCACATACCTTTTGAGTGATATAGTGCAAGTTTTACCAGGTCCACCCGCCATCCTGACGTCAGAATGGCGGGTGGATCTGGTAAATATTGCTTTTTATCACTCAAAAGATGTGTAATTAGTTTGTATATTCAGTGTACCTCAGTGTACCTTTAGTAAAAGTCGGTGTACCTCTTGCAAAAAAGAGTTTTTTTCAAATAAAGGTCCAGCCGCCATGAACATTTATTTCAAAAAATCTCTTCTTTGCAAGAGGTACACTGATTTTAACTAAAGGTACACTGAGGTACACTGAAGATGCGAACTAATTACACAACTTTTGAGTGATATAGTGCAAGATTTACCAGGTCCAGCCACCATCCTGACGTCAGAATGGCGGGTGGACCTGGTAAATCTTGCACTTTATCACTCAAAAGGTGTGTAATTAGATTGCATATTCAGTGTACAGTCGCCATCAGATATATGGTAGCGGTCGAGGTACAGTCGCCATCAGATATATCGGAGCGGCCAAGGTGTCCAAATATTTCTGAGCAAGACTAAATTTCTATAAATTCTGCACTCTCCAAATGCCATTTATATCGCAACTACTGCAATGCCATAAACATCTGAGCATGCTGTTTTTCAATGATTTCTTTGCATACGTCCTGTCGAAAATATCTGATCGAACAAAATGCCAAACGTATCTAAGCAACAAAGACGTTCACAAATATCTGTTCATTTAAGCAAAATATAGCTTAAGATTTAGCATTGAGGTTACATTTTCAACACTTTTTGTCTTTATCTTGGTCTTTGTTAAGAATGTGATGCGATATTTGTCATAATAGTATACCTATTCACAAAACATATTTAATACCGAGTGCCAGTGTCAGGTATAAAATGGACCCTTGAAGCGTTACAGTTATCTATGGGTTGGATGTCAAGTTCACTGGTTAGCAATTAACGATGTTAAAAGTAGACATTGCGAATAGGCCGCCGAAACAAGTAGTAGTGTGTGAATTTCGTATTTCAAATTTTGATAATTCACGAGAAGAGTAACGTAATGTCAAACAATATATTTGTCCCTTTCTAAAAGTCGTGTATTTTTTGCATTTCTGTTGCATTTAATAGTGGGAGAATAAGCGAAACGTCAGTTATTCAGATTGCTTGGTTGTTGTCACCGAGTCACGTCGTGGTAGGCAACTAGTATAAGCCTGGCCTCCAATTAGGTATAATTGCAAAGAAAATTGGGGTCAAAATGTATTACTTAGTACTAGTTTGACAGTCAAATTTATTCATTACAAACGTACTTAAACATCCAAAAATACAAATCTTTCCTCTTTATTATAGTAGTAAAGATAGATTGCACATAATATACTCGTACAGTACACATTTTAAAAGCAAAAACAACAAAAGGAGCGCACTTTAAATAAGGTAAAAGTAAGTAGATTTTCCTGACTTCTTAAGCCCTTTCTTTCATGCATGACAGGAAGCTTGTCTATGGTTGCGAATAATAATATGATAATAATAGTTTACCTTTTGTCAAAATTTGGCGGGTGGCGGGTCAGAACGACGATGGGCCTTACCCAAACAATTATACGACGTAAGGCATATAATATACAGTATATTCTTCTCAAATGAATAGATATTTGTGAACTCCTTTGTTGCTTAGATACGTTTGGCATTTTGTTCGATCAGATATTTTCGACAGGACGTATGCAAAGAAATCATTGAAAAACAGCATGCTCAGATGTTTATGGCATTGCAGTAGTTGCGATATAAATGGCATTTGGAGAGTGCAGAATTTATAGAAATTTAGTCTTGCTCATAAATATTTGGACACCTTGGCCGCTCCGATATATCTGATGGCGACTGTACTCAAATATTTCGAAGCAGCATTAAATTTCAATATGTTGGTTACTCTAGATAAGGGCTATAATATCGGACCATATAATTCGCCATAAATTTAAGAGCAGCGACTTTTCGATAAAATCGTCACATACAATCTGGTAAAGAAATCGGAACGAACATATCGTCAAAGGTATCTAAGCAGTCAGGATTATCATAAAGATCGTAACATTTATGGAAAATATACCGTAAGTCTGTGTCATATCGTTTAAAATACGTTACTGTGGGCCCGTAAAAATAAGGTTTCAGACACGCATCATTAATATGTCGTCAACAATTTGAATTTAGAACGAAGTGGTTTGTTGTGACATTCTCCGAAAAGAGTGTGAATTTGTCATCGTGACAAATATATCTGTCTCTTTCGTAAATTAGACAGATATTCTTAACAAAACTAAAGGAGAATGGGCATTTTTGTATGGGGAGTGTACCATGGATGTATACTGCTGAGACGTATCTCGTTTTAAAGCTCGTGATCACCAGAATATTTTATTATATGGCACCATTGTTGGATATCGTGCAGGGACCGAGATATTTAACAAAAAAGAGCGAACATATAAAGAGCATTTTTTTTAAAGATACGATATGTAATCCGTTATAGCATGGTTTATCTGATAGCATATGAGAAATGGTTCAATTCTGTGTAAAACACCCTATGTTTGAATACTTACAGGGCTAGAATTAATTAATTTAAATTAAGCTTGATATGAATATCGCTCGGTTTAGAGCCAAGGTAATGTGTATACGGGAGGCGTATATTACATGTCAAAGGTATTTTTATAAACTATTTTTCGATATATATACTTTACCTCCAATGCATGCAGGAACTAAAATATATCGACTTTGTATGTTAATTAATTGTGCTTAATGAAGTTCTAAGTTTTCTACTCGTCACTAGATGGAGCTAGCTTCCAAAATTCTAAATGACATTAAGAAAAACGACGTGCCGGCGCGTCGGTCTAACTCCATCATGACTCATGACAACGTATATCTGCTTACATTATATATCTGCTTAACCATTATATGGGCCGTATGCTTGTTTGCCACCGTCGTGATAAAAAAAATAGTATTATTTTTTGACAGGGCTAAGTCGAAAAAGGAAGTTTAGTCTATCTCCCTCTTCATCGCTTGAATTTGCGAAAGTACAAGAGAAAGGCAAATATAGACGAATCTTCAAATTCAAATTCTGTTGTTTGAGGTAACCCCCTAGAACAGCTAGTTTATAGTCAACGTTCAGAAACTAACTTATATATAATTACGCGACGTGAAGCCTTAGACCACAGATTTTAGAGCGTTAAAAAGCAATGATATGGAGCCAGCATTATTAATATTTATGTAGTTATATAGACTATATTATAGACTAAGAGTCGAGTAGTTAAAACTACTCGACTCTTAGTCGGTTCTTCTATTGCATACAAGATTTCGCCAGTAACTGATTTTAATTAACTGGTTTTAAGTACCTAGTTAATTGCGGTCATTTAACATTAATTAGTCACAAAAAATTAATGACTTATTTTTAAAATTAATTTCAGGCGAATAAACTATGTAAATGTGTATAAAAGTTAACCTTTTTTGTATAGGTTAGTTAGTTCCAGATTTTTCCACAGCTAGGCCACAGCGCAGACACGAAATAATGAATACCGGCTTACGTGCACCCTTACGGCCTTCGGTGCCATATAACTAATTAATGCTATGATTAAGACCTTTCATTTGAGATAAGGTTCAATTGTATACGCCAGTGGCAAAAGTTGTCCATTTTGCTGCCAAAGCTCCATCTAGTGCTCAATAGAAGAATTAGGCTGTCGTTAATCACAGTTAATTAACGCATAAAACCGTTTTATTTTGGTCTCTGCATACGTTAGAGTGCAAGTATCATTTACGAAAAATTACTTTTAAAAATACCTTTGAGCTGTTACATACGACTTTTGTATACACGTTAGCTTCGCCATGCTACAGGTGTTTTTACATATTAGCAAATGTTTCATCTACTAATTCCAGCCCTGGAGTGCGATTTTTGAATCTCACCAAGTGACTAATTCTCACCGATGTGAGTGATTTCCGATAGTAAATCACTCACATCGGTGAGAATTAGTCACTTGGTGAGATTCAAAAATCGCACTCCTGTACGTATTTTTCCGATGGTGGTGGTAAATAAGCGTGAAGCATTTCTTATATTCTTTCATATAAAATACGCTATCACTGGTTATAGACCGGATATTTTATAAATTAACCGTTTATATGCGCAACCTTTTTTTTTAAATAGCTCGGACCCTGCACGCTATCCAATGATGGCGTCATACAATTAAATAATGCACTAGTTAAGACCTTTCAAATGAGATATGTCTCAATCGTATACACTCATAGTACAAAATGCCCATTCTCCTTTCTATAAAAATGTTTCGATGCAATGTCAAAATTGAAGGGCGTAGAATGAGTAGCTAAATTTCGTGTGATGACGTGAGATACATAGTGGCATGATTGGTAGTTGCTTGACTATTGAAGTGCAAGGTCTTGGGTTCAAATCTGACATGTTCTTTTTTGCCTTTCTATGAACAATAAAACCGGCCAAGAGCGTGTCGGGCCACGCTCAGTGTAGGGTTCCGTAGTTTTCTGTCCGTCACAGTAAGTGTCCCCACTTAAGAGTTTTTGAAAGCACGTCATTTCATTGTGATTTTGTAGAAATTACAGGTACAATAAACACCTGCTTATACGGTTAAAACAAACTTAGTTCAGATATAATTTTGTATTTTTTTTTCAAAAACTATTCAACCTATCAAGTTCAAAATAATTTTCCTAGAAAGTTTTTATAAAGTTCTACTTTTGAGATTTTTTCATATTTTTAAAACTTATGGTTCAAAAGTTAGAGGGGGGGGGGGACACATTTTTTTCTACTTCTGGAGTGATTATTTCCGAAAATATTTGCATTATCAAAAAATGATTTTTACTAAACCCCTATTCATTTTTAAATACCTATCCAACAATATAACACACGTTAGGGTTGAAATGAAAAAAAAAATCACTCCCCACTTTACGTATAGGGGAGGTACCCTAATAAAACATTTTTTTCCACTTTTTATTTTACCACTTTGTCGGCGAGATTGATATACATATTAGTACCAAATTTCAGCTTTCTAGTGCTAACGGTCACTGATATTATCCGCGGACGGACGGACGGGCAGACATGGCGAAAATATAAGGGTTCCTAGTTGACTACGGAACCCTAAAAATAGCGTCATTTCAATCAATCAAACATTTATTGATAAAATATAAGTAAATATTTTACATTTAATAATAATATGACGGCATTTTTTCTGGCAGATATAAACTCCAGCCATTTTATTCTACCCAGAGAATCAGTCACTTTCAAGTATTTTTAGTATAGATCGTAACAGTAACATATATATATATATATATATATATATATATATATATATATGTCTGATTAGCCCTGATAAATAATAAACCCGGCTGGTATTAGCGACTGCCTTTAAGCATTGACTTCGCCATTTATACTTTTTGGGACGAAGTTCCTTAGCGGACGGTTCGCGGATGGGCTAGGCGAAAAAAAGTCACGTGACCGTCACGAAAAAGCGACACGTCACGAAAACGCGACACGATTGAGAAACATGTAAAATGGAATGAAATAAAAAAAATAAAAATAGAATAAAGTGAAGTGAAGTGAGAAAAGTGAAAGTAAGAAGTGACAAAGTGACAAAAGTGAAAAAAGTCTTAAAGTCCTAAAAGTCAAAAATGTCAAAATTTCAAGTTTCAGTATTTCAAAATATTCAACAATTCTAAAAATATCAAAAATTACAAAAAAATTCGTGAGTGTCGTGGAACACTTGGTTGGAACGAAGTTATGTTATTTAATTTTATTTCATTTTTGACTTTTTCGTAATTTCTGTGGTTTTAATTTTTTTTGTAATTTTTAAATTAGGATTTTTTTTTAATATTTGATATTTTTTACATTTTTGACATTTGTGACATTTTTGACATTTTTGACATTTTTGACATTTTTGACATTTTGGACATTTAGGACATTTTGGACATTTTTGACATTTTTGACATTTTTGACATGTTTGACATGTTTGATATTTTGAAATTTTTGACATTTTGTTACTTTTGACAATTTTAACATTTTTGTCATTTTTGACATTTGACATTTTTGAAATTTCTCAATTGGGTCGCGTTTTCGTGACATAACGCTGTTTTGTGACGGTCACGTGACTTTTTTCGCCCAGCCCGATCCGCGAACCGTCCGATAAGGAACCACAAAAATTACGAAAATGTCAAAAATGAAATAAAATTAAATAACATAACTTCGTTCCAATCAAGTGTTCCATGACACTCGCGTATTTTTTAAATTCAGTTTTAATAATGAAATCAACGCAGACATTTCGCAATAAAAATATATGTATAACACCTATCTATTAGTCAAGTGATGAGTAAAAATAGTTTGTAATGTACCTAGGCGTAAGTGATAATTTTCAGAATAAGTTTTTCTCCAGAACTCAAACTATTACTAAGCCAAATTTCCTCGAAGTGGATTATTAATATTATTATAATAACTATTAAAACCAAGCAAACAGACAGAATAAAATTTGTCTAAATAATATTAGTAGGCAAATAATAATATTAGCAGGTAGGTTTTTATAAGTGAGGATTGTCTTTAAGATGATTTGTGCATCACGTTTTAATTGTCGATTATCGATCGAGAACCTACTTCGTAATTATTTTTCACGTGCGAACTCTTTTCACAAGTGTAATTGTACTTCAAACTGCGTTCGATATTTAGTTTTGTTGGTTTTCTGTATTCTTGACGTTGACAACTTCTTGCAATGAGGGTTTCCGCGATCGAGTTTTTCACTAGATGGCAGCACCGTGGCGACAGGTCTAGCTGTCACAATCCACCAATCATGTTTAACCATATAATTTTTGATTGGTGGATTTTGACAGCTACTGCCAAAAAGACCTGTCGTCACGGTACTGCCATCTAGTGAAAATCCTAATCGCGGAAACCCTCATTGTTATCCTCGGCCTCGTACTGTTTCATCAAACGTTGACTTTGATGAAAATTGTTATTCCTATCTAACAGTTTTTCTTATCATCATGATTCCGTATCGCGTAGATACTGAAATAAAAAAGAAAATAATACAATTACGGAATGATGGCCTGCCTATAACAGACGTAGCTAATGAAGTTGGAGTTGCAGTAAGTATTGTTTACTATATTTAATACTAGACGTACATAATTTAAATGCAAAGCTTTTTTACGATGATAAATTGATTTCAGAGAAACACTGTGTATCGATGGCTGGAGAGATGGCAGCAAGAAGGTGCCTTGTCGAATCACGTATCATTTGGACGTCCACGTTCTACGACAAGGCGTCAAAAAGAAAGATTCATAAATACCACTCAGTTTGCAAATAAATACCAAGTATCGAGCAGTACCCTACGACGGCGTCTAAGAGAGGGTGGTTTACAAAATAGAGTTCCAGCAAGGAAACCAGCACTAACTGATAGACACAAAGATAACAGGTTGGAATTTGCAGCTAGGTATTTAAATCACAATTTTAATAAAGTGATTTTTATGGACGAAAAGGTATTCTGTTCATCGGATAATGGGCGAATGAGTTTATGGATACCAGACAATACGCGATATCTGGAGCAAAATGTAGTGCCTAATCGCCAGAGTGGGCGTATTACGATTAGGTTTTGGGCCTGGATGTGTAAAGATGGACCACGGGAGTTAGTAGAAATTACAGGTCGTGTGAATGCGGTTTATTACAAAGAAATACTTGAAGAATCGTTTTTGCCAACTGCCAAATATTTTTACCCAAATGAGCACATAACTTTCATGCAAGACAACAGCTCGGCGCATAATGATCGCTTGGTACAGAGATGGATTCATGACCACGAATCTGTAACGGTTCTCCGACAGGCGATTCGACGACGGGCTGTTCGTCGACAGAATTTTTCATCATTTTTTTTTTCGTCGACAGAACTTTTCTCCGACGCACGTTTCGCCGACAGAACTATTCATCTTTTGATTTTTCGTCGAAAGCACTTTTCTCCGACGAACGTTTCGCCGACAGAACTATTCATCTTTTGATTTTTCGTCGAAAGCACTTTTCTCCGACGAACGTTTCGCCGACAGATTATTTCGCTTACGAACGTTTCGCCGACAGTACATTTTAACGATGAACGATTCATCGACAGATTATTTCTTCGACGAACGTTTCGACCACAGATAATTTCAACTAACGTGCATCACATATTTGAAAGGAATTTTGCGCGAAATATCATAGACATCATAGAAAAAGTGGGAAATTTGTGTATGGTAGTGGAATTTTTGTATGGAACCACAGACAATTTTCAGCCGGATATCCGTCTTCTGCCTGATTTTTCTCTATGGTAGCTGGATTCCGAAGTGTGTGGAGCAACAAAAAACTGTGTTCAAAACGTCTGGCCACAGAATAATATAATAGTATTTCATACAGAAGGTCGTCTTCCCTACAAAATCAGCGTTTGACATGACTGAACTTTGACAGATGAACGGTGACAAATGACGTCTCCATACAAGGGATTGTGACAACTCCGAAAACGTATCCGATACCAAGGGTGTCCATCTCCACGATGTGACAGCTACTTGCCTTGGAACGTAAAGCGTATCGGATTGACGACTGAAGAAAATTAGAATTTTTAATTAGTTTACGAGTAGTGAAGTAGCTATTAAAGAAGTTGTTTTACCACATCACCGGGAAAAGACCTTCTTGCTTGTTTGAAAACGAAATATTTAACTAAGTTTATTTGGATTTGATTTAGTCTTTTTTTACAGTTAGTATTTTCCTTGCAATGGTGTGGTGAAAAATGTTGTATTTCACACGGGGGCAAAATTTGTTTACGCTACGCTCGTGGTTCAATTTCGGTATCTTGAGCTTCGCGAGGGTTTCAATTCAAGGCACGAGGGTTAAGCACATTTTGTCCCCATGTAAAACAAATAAGTATTTTGATGATTAAGTTAATAAAGTGTTTGTATTCAAATCTTAAAATAAAAACCATTTTCTGCTTTATTACACGTTTTTATTCACCTTACCTCATATTAATATGAATACCTACCTATCAATAAAAATAGAATCTGACAGGTTGAATTTATGCAGTTTTCGAGTATACTGCTTGAACAGTAGTAGTAGTACAGTCACCATCAGATATATCGGAGCGGCCAAGGTCTAAACAACGCGTCTATTGTCAAGGCGAAGTGCATGCTAAGATAATTTTGAGTACCTTGGCCGCTCCGATATATTTGATGGCGACTGTAGTTAGACCTATCTAACTCACTCTCACATGCTTGCTACTAGACGGAGAGCTGGCCACGTCAGATATGACACAATAATGAGAGCAACGAAACCCCTCTAGTTTTCTATACTATGATGATTAATTCTAGATCCGGACATCTGGCAGCTGTAAAGTGGTGGATGTCAAAGAATGCAAATAACTCGAAGAAAACAAATCTTATTAGAGTTCTGGGTTTGATGCAATATTATGGGAAATTATGTAATTAATTAGATTATACCATATCCAGAAGTTGAGAGCAAGTAGTGCCAAATGATGTATAATGCAATTTTTAGTTAGTCGCCTACTGTTTTTGTTTTCGCAATAATAGACAATGGTTTTTAATCTAATATTAAAATATAGGCCCTCTCCTCTATAAACGACACAACTTTGGTAGTATTTACCTATTTTGGTATTATTTTTTTCCAACTTAAAAATTTTGTTGGTCTGTGTCTCCACCCATTAAAAGCTGCCAGATTCCCGGATCTAGCAATAAGGATGGAAAAGCAGTTAACAAAACAGGTTTAATTTCTATCATTATTGTGTCATATCTGAGGTGGCCAGCTCTTAGACCATACGAGTATATCATTCAGAATAGTCGTCAAAATTATTTATGACAACTTAGAGTCAATATAGTAACGAATTTAAATTTAAACTATGTGACACAGACTTACAGTATATTTTCCATAAATGTTCCGATCTTTATGATCATCCTGACTGCTTAGATACCTTTGACGATATGTTCGTTCCGATATCTTTACCAGATTGCATGTCACGATTTTATTGAAAAGTCGCTGCTCTTAAATTTATGGCGAATTATATGGTCCGATATTATAGCCCTTATCTAGCGTAACCAACATATTGAAATTTAATGCTGCTTCGAAATATTTGAGTACCTCGACCGCTACCATATATCTGATGGCGACTGTACCTCAGTGTACCTTTAGTAGAAATCAGTGTACCTCTTGCTAAAACGAGATTTTTTCAAAAAAGGTCCACCCGTAAGAATGGCGGGTGGACCTATGAAATGATACATTAAACCACATATAATGTATGTGGTAATAGTGTACCTTTAGTGTACCTCTGTATAACTTTTTAATGTATCATTTACCAGGCCCACCCGCCATCCTGACGTCAGGATGGCGGGTGGACCTTTTTTTAGAAAAATCTCGTTTTAGAAAGAGGTACACTGATTTCTACTGAAGGTACACTGAGGTACACTAAAGGTACAGTACTTTTATTAACAATTCGATAAAATTCCCGAGGTCCACCCGCCATCCTGACGCTCACTTAGTAGACCGGTCTACAACCGTAGGTTGTAGTTGAATGTTTGTTGCTCTATGGCAAAAACAGTAGACGAAAGTGTCGAAGGAATTTCCTTCACGTCAAAGGATTGGAATTGTATGATTAGGTTTCTAAGTTGTTCATGATTGAGTACCTATTTATTACGTGCCCTGTTGCATTAAGCTTGGCAAAATAAAGTGTACTATTACAGTAGAAGGCTGGTTGTGTTATTTCAGTCATCGAGCACCTTTCACGCTATAGGCCCAATCTGTCAGGTTGGGTTTATTAGAGTTAGGGCCCTTAGGGAACTGAAGGAGTGGGCCCTACAAATTGCAATGTTACGCGAGTGTTGCGGCGATACGGCGCGCGCGATTGTACCGCGCCTTCGGACGGAAGCACGTTGCGGTCCGTGATCCGCAGGATATGCAGCACAAAACAGACTTTTATGCGTATATAGGTATGCGGCCTTTATGCCACACTGAGCACTACAAAGCAAAAGCTTTTATGTAGTAGGCTATGATATAGTCTGGCAAACCATTTCTGTCAGTACAAAAGCGCGGCAAATTCTACATACGTATATGTGGCAACCCCTTCCCAGGTAGCATTTATACGTCATTATGTCGTCCGTTTACGGTACTGCTCGACGTAAGAGACGTCATTTCTCGACGTCGGGGGGTCCCAGCAGATGACGTCAATTTGTCACAGCCTCAAGACGTCTGTTTACAGACGTTACAGAGACGTCATATACTGAATGCATAGGGACGTTACTGGGCCGTACATATTAGGGCAGCCACTGACGTTAGAGAGACGTCATATACTGAATTCATAGGGACGTGACTGGGCCGTACATATTAGGGCAGCCACTGACGTTGGAGTGACGTCATATACTGAATCCATAGGGACGTTACTGGGCCGTACATATTAGGGCAGCCACTGACGTTGGAGAGACGTCATATGCTGAATTCATACGGACGTTTCTGGGCCGTACATATTAGGGCAGCCAGTATGTTCGAATAACAGCACACACAGGATTGATTGTGGCGTTACTAGGACATAGTAACGCCACAATCACTCCTGCATAGGCACAGGTCAGGACCTACGAGGGCTGCATTATGCTGCCGTGTTCACGATATCAGCAGTAGAAGTTTGCGATTTTTAATTTTATTAAGGCGGGTATTATATAAATTTAAATAACATCTCTCAAAACACACTGCTGATATCGTAAGCACGGCAATATGCTCCTCGTAGCTAGGATGGGTGGGTAGTCTGTTCAAAAATAGAACCGACCTGGCTGTTGAGTGAACTAACAACGTGCTAGATTTAAGTTCTAAGACGGTTCTAACTTATTGGCCAGGCGCCCTAGACAAGACGCCTACGCTATAATGCGTTCTAATCTATACCTGTTCCCTCTCCCCGCGCAAATTCTTACGTGTAAGAGTAGAAAAGAGTTTAGCGCTTAGCATAGCAGGCATCTTGTCTACGTACCCTGAACAAACTCTAGGACTTATGGATGAAACTAAAAAACGCTATGTAAGTAGTATAATCTATATTTAAAGAGGCATTAAAGGACAGTGGGAACCAATAGCCCCATAACAATAATCCCATCAAAAACATTAATGTGAAATGAGAGCCAAGTTCAATATACATATTATATATGCCTTCGTTGTTGACTTCAACGACAAAAGAAGTGAGATCTAAATGGGTGCCAAGTTCAATTGTCAGTCCTCAAATTTGTTTATAACAACATAAAAAAGTATAACAACTCAAAATATAATTTCTTCTTAAAACTTATGACAATATATTGAAGCCTAAGGTTTGACTTGTCTAGTTAGTCTAGGTACAAGATTGTTTACCTTATTTCTATTACTAAAAAAACAAGTATAATTAGGTAATTGTTGTAGTTTTTATTTTTTGTTTTAATATGTATGAGGCCATGACTTAAAATAACATTTATATCTCTAATGCCCACTATCGGACTACTAAACTAAAAAAAACACGACCGTAAGCTTGTCAATTTTAAGTAGATAGATTAATAAAACTTCGAAGAAGTAGATAAAAGTGGTGGCAACACTTTCTTAATGAAGGCGGCTGACCGCGTGTTCGCTCGCTCACATTGGTCCTACTCCTCTCTATCTTAATAGCATTAGTAAGAGAGAAGGGGACCAAACTGAGCAAGAGAGCATGCGGTCAGCCGTATTCATGTAGGTCAAAGCCACGGACAGGCTAGGGGGCATACCAAAAAATGTAATCCATAAACCAATTTTGAATGACTTATAAAAATCTGTAGTATTTCCTGAGCCAAATCTATACCAAGTTCTCTGAAATCTATAGGGAGCCGTACAAGTGGTAACTTTCCAACATGATAGTCTTCATCAAGCTGCAAACGAAATGATTCATTGGTCCTTGTGGGCGCTGACGCATTTTAATAGATCACGCGGCCGCGATATTCATTCACCTGCCTCTATGCACTTGTCACAAGCTGAATACCTACGATACACTCTCGCGGGCGCAGTTGGCAAAAAGGTTTTTTGTTGGATCTCTTTCCATAGCAGTTGTACTGTTCAGCTAGCTGGTCAGTAAAACAAAATTTCATCAACCGAGACACTTTGCTGGAAATATCCCTGCCTCCAAGTTTTCACGTATGAAACCTGTAACAAACAAGAGAATGTATAATTGTAAAATAGCAAATTATTTGTTGATCAGACCAAATGTGAAAAAGGTGAAGATTTGAAATAACTTTCTTCGTACAATGTTTTAAGTGTGTAGATATCGTTATTTTATGTATTTTTATTACTACTAAACAACTATAACTTGCACCACCTCCTTCAAGCTGTTTCTTCCTTCTTTCTTATGTAAGTTGCCTGGAACCACAAAAGGAAAAAAAATCCGTCTGTCCCTCCATACAATCCATACCCAAACAGGGTTCTAAGAAAAAGATAAGTTTGGCTACAAGACAAACTTCTATATGTATAACAGAGTTAGCAGTTAGGTACAGTCGCCGGCAATAGTATCTCCCTACACGA
Source organism: Pammene aurita (assembly GCA_947086415.1). Lineage (NCBI taxonomy): Eukaryota > Metazoa > Arthropoda > Insecta > Lepidoptera > Tortricidae > Pammene > Pammene aurita. The sequence goes on along the minus strand of OX352298.1, from coordinate 23,106,158 downwards.
AGGCCGCAAAAATATGTAACACACTCTTATGACCCTACAAAGTCACATATTTTTGTGGCCTTTGTGTAGGAAAATACTATTGCCGGTGACTGTACAGCTAGCTATATTGATCAAAATATGTTTTTCTAAAAAATTACATTTTTAACACAAGATATTTTGCCGACTCTACTTGATGTTACCTATTCTTGTACTGTCAGAAAGTACTCTAAACAACAAAACAAATGAGCCGAAACTCGACCATGCGAGCACTTTTCATCATTAGGTACGTTCTGGTATCTACATCTCATCTCATCAGCTGTTGACTATAAAACTCACCTCTATAATCTCCTAAGCCTACACTGCCAGCGGCTTGAAATTTTTGTATTTTCTCAAAGGTTTTTTTTTCAATGGTGGTGGGATTGTCATTATCTTCGTCGCTGCTAGAAACATATCTTTTGGCCCTTTTCCGCTTAACACCTGGTTCTGATGTATCCTCCAGTTTCAACCAGTTTCAGTTTTTTTTTGCTTTCTCTATGCCATCTTTAGGTACATGCAAATGAAATAAAAAAATACACACAACATGCAAACATAATAAATGAACACAGCATAATGCATCCCTCACTCAATTAAAACAAGGTTATTATGTTATTAGTAAAAATATAGGATGGAGTTTCATTAGTTGGAACAACCTGAAGTTGTACAGTCAACCACTTTGATTAGTAGGCCATGAGCCTTTCACCATGAGTTTAATGTTATGTGATGACTTGCCACATAAGTAATTAATTAATTTAGTTATTGTGAAAATGGTTCAAAATTTTCTGCTGCTGCACCAAATCATCAACACAGTTATAACAAAGTCTGTGTCTTTATGTACATATGTATTATGATGTAATTTTTGCTTTCCCACAGTAAGTCTAGATCTCAAGTTCAAGGCCCGCCATAGACAGACCGCTTGAAGCAGTCCGACTGCTACAAGCGGTCCATGTATGACGGTCTACAAACACTTAGGCCCGCCAATGGACCGCTTGAAGCAGTTGGATACCACTCTGACTGCTTTAAGCTGTCTCTCTACGGCAGGCCTAATATTTGCATGCAAATACAAAACTTGCCCCAGGGCAGCAATCACATTTGTCCAAGCAGTTTTAAAAATTATCCATATTAGGTAGTAGTCACACAGTAACAGAAAACTTTCACCAACATCAGTAAGCTCTCGGTAAATCAGGAAATCAAACTGGAGACGTGTATGCCCAACAGTGTGCGCATACTTACTCGCTGAAGAAGAAGAATAAATCAGGAAATATTGCATCCAGAAACCAGGAAACGAAACTGTTTCGTTAGTTTTCATAGCCAAAGTGGTTTGTAAAAAAACGATTAAAATATACGTACCAGTATCACAAAAACTCTTTGAACACTGTATAATTTCCATTTTTCATCTGGTGTCTTGACATCAGCCAAAACCTTTTCAAACGCTTTAGTTCCCTTAACGGGTGGCCAAAAGACTTCACAACACTTTCGCGTAAACCACTGATTGTTTACGCCGTCTTCTACACTAAACTGTATCACTGAGTACATTTTTGTTCTTGTTGAACGCACATTGGCAGTAGTACAATCAGAATCACGGACGCAAGCCGGATACGGGCAGCAAGGCAAACGAAAAAGGAGGGAAAACAACGTCACTCAAAGCGTCACTTCAATCAAGATGACAGAATTTCGTTCCGTTCCAATTTCTTATGTTTTTAAAAATCACATTGCTCAGTTTGTTTTGATGTTTAATAAATAACATTAAAAAATCTGTAATAAATGACTTTATATAAGTATTAACTTTGAAGTTAACTAAAAAGACGTAAATGTTTTTTTTACTTCATGAATGTTTTACATTACAAGATTGACAAATTTTATTGATATGAAGAAACGAAACGCGTTATGTATTTTTAAGCTTTATTTTTAAGTCGATAGTAGGTCGGATAGTTATAAAGTTTGTCCGAAAATAGATGTATCGTGGTTTATATGGGAGCTCATACATTCTATGACACTTCTCTTTCCGGACAGACTCTAACGACTAATATGAAACTGTTCAAATTTCAAATTCCAATGCATAAGTACTGGCTTACTGGCTACATAAAGTCTTGTTATAATGTAAAAATTAGTATTTTCTCTTAGCATTCGCTATGAGAATGGACAGATTTACGAAGAAAGAAGATTTACAAAGCCTGAGTAAAGTATAGGATAACTTACTAGCATATAAATTAACTGCCACATAAAACTTCCTGTTGAAATAGTTTACGTGTCACAAACATCTAACCGTTAATAGTGATCCCAAAAAAAATATTTATCCATTAGCAAAACTTCTCGTTGCCGACGGATACTGTACGTCTTACTGTACATCGTACATAGTACAGGTAATGACCTTAAACTGACGTTATTGAGACGTTCATTTTGCGGTAAATATGGTACGTCCAGATGCTGACCCTCAACTGACATTATTAAGACGCCCACGTTGCGACGAATACGGTACGTCCAGGTGCTGACCTAAAATTGACGTTATTAAGACGTCCATTTTGCGATGAATACGGCACGTCCAGATGCTGACCTAAAATGGACGTTATTAAGACGTCCACTTTGCGACGAATACGGTACGTCCAGATGCTGACCTAAAATGGACGTTATTAAGACGTCCACTTTGCTATGAATAAGGCACGTCCAGATGCTGACCTAAAATGGACGTTATTAAGACGTCCACTTTGCGATGAATACGGTACGTCCAGATGCTGACCCAAAATGGACGTTATTAAGACGTCAACTTTGCGACGAATACGGTACGTCCAGATGCTGACCTAAAATTGACGTTATTAAGACATCCACTTTGCGGTGAATATGGTACGTCCAGATGATGACCCTTAATTGACGTTAGTACGACGTCCACTTTTTAACCTGACCTTAAATTGACGTCACTATAACGTACGTTTTCAGCGAATAAATGACAGACCTTATCGCTCAAATCTGGAGCAGAGCCCGACTGGGGAAGTACCTCCACCTTACAGAAAACCACAGCCAAATAGCACTAGACCCTACTCATAGTGTTGTGTTCCTGCTGGTGAGTAAGGTTGCCAAAGAGCTCAAAGAGGACCCAGTGTGTTGACGATGAGGGACCTTCTTGTTCCTTTAGTCGTCAACACAGTGAATCCTCCTTTTTGTAAAGGGTCGGCAACGCGCATGTGACTCCTTTGGAGTTGCAGGCGTCCATAGGTTACGGTAGCTGCTTACCATCAGGCGGGCCGTATGCTTGTTTGCCACCGTCGTGGTATAAAAAAAAAAAAAAAAAATATGACATAAAAATGACGTCGCTTGTGCGTCGCTGACGTCAGTTTGCTACCTGGGTTGTGATGAGACACCGTGCACCGTATTTCGTGACGAACATTTCAATTCACATTGAATTTGTTTCTTGTGCATTTCACTCTCTCATCTTAAGTGCGAGTGAGATAGAACTCCTGCAACGTTCTCAATTGAATTTAAATTCGGTTTTAAAGCATATGTCAATAGCCTCAACCAGATTATCTGTTGCATTTGATGACAGATTAGACATAATATATCCGTCTCCTTTTTACACACCGTAAATGCCACCTAATGAAAGGGGCGGTCATACCAAATAAAATTAAAAACGTAGAATTTAATGATCATTGCTGCTTTTTTCACTGATTCCTAGTGTTGTCATACTTTTGTTCGCTGTACATTGCTACTGCGTTCGTTGGCTGGCCAGACTATATATAATAATGACGGGTTAGGCACGTAATGCACGCTTCAAAAGCGAAGCATTTAAAATGAGTGAATTCAAACAATTGTCGCTAGTCGCGCACCGGCAAGCGAGAGATGCGGTCGTGCCAATGAGCTCCCGTCACCCGCATGAGAAACAGACAAACTGTAATTTTCTAAAAATGAGAGTGACAAAGATGTAATGGTTGTCAAAATAGATAAAAATAACAGAAGCGTTGAATTATAAAATAACTCTGGAAGTATTTTTTGTGCTCACTTTGTTAGAGTATAACCCATCCATAGTAAATATCATTGGTAGTAGGTACGTAATCAATTTGGTGCAACTATTGACTGATTTTTCATGCGTTAGCTTGTTAGGTATATTTTTATGTGATAATCTTGAACAATACAATATTTCGATTTTCATCATCATCCATCATTTCAGGTGTAAATTGTTATATTACACTCAGCAGCAAAGTTTGTTCAATTTCTCGTGCCTTAAGGCCCTCGCACGCTAAAGACCTTGTCTTGTTGAACCACTCGTGCGCTCGTGGCTCAATTTTGGAATCTTTCGCTGAATTTTGATTTCAATATTATTGTAAGCATAATGAGATAAACAACAACTTTGTTCCTTTAATAAAAAACGAAGAATTTAAAGTTGGTTAAAATAGAGCATCCGCATACGAATCGCACACCGGAGCGGGATGCGGCGCCGGTGAGAAATTCGCCTCTCTCAGGACACTAACTAAACCTAAGCATGATATAGGTATATCTTGAATTAAAGATTTAATCCAACGGTATTAGTGGTGTAGACGGAACGGCTAATACATGCGCGCTGTGGCATGTCCTATGGCTATAATTGAAACTTATTAGGTAAACTAACTACGGCGGCTAAGCTGGGCTTTGGGGTATTAGTTTTATGACTACTATATTAGTAAGTACAGTATACCTCTTTGTTTAGGGAAACTAATACCTATGTAGTGATAACTCCATTTAGAGTGTGTTTTTACTCACTACAACTCCATAATAGAAAAATCATAAAATTCTACCCTAAAATTAAAGTTTTATTGAGTACTTGAGATGCTGGTTTTGGTGCAAGCCGAGTTAGAGTGGTTTGACTAAGTACCTAAGTAGATATTATAATAAAATATAATAACAAACTACAAACTGTGTTTGAGGAGCAGTAGCGGATCTGGTTAGCTTTTAAATAAGATTTTTGACTTCAGGATCAAGTTATATAAAACACTTCAACTTGCCTCAAGTTTGGATTGGACTCCTCTAGACTCTTTGTTTTAACTATTACTCTTTGTTATAGGTAGGTAGCTATCAGTGGTGGCGCGTCCTTAAGATCGCGATTCCCACCGGCTTGCCTAATTTTTTTACATATGGTCCGATCGCCTAAGATTTTGAAGAAAAGTAAAGCCGAATTAGTTTCGGCTTGCCTTAGGTTGTCTAAGGCAAGCCGAAACTAATTCGGCTTTACTTTTCTTCAAAATCTTAGGCGATCGGACCATGATCGGATCGGCTGACGAGCCGCCACTGGTAGTATTGATGCAGACACCTCACTCTTTTGGCCATAACTTTAGGAACATCGTTATTACCAAAGAAAAGAAAATATTATTCCCTTTCTTTTCTTTAGATGGCTGTGATGTGTTAAAATTTACAGACTCAACTAACTTCAGCTCAAAAGCTAAAACTCTACTGAAACATTCAAGGAGTCATTCCTTTTAACTTTATCTCTTTTTTTCCAGTTTTATAAATCTTTTTGGACAGAAATAAAATTTTGCTGGTGAAGAATTAGACTAGGTCCTAACTTTGTGCTTTACGCCTCAGAAATACGTGACGTGGGCACCTGTTTCCAACAAATCTTTTAGGGTGATGAAGTATTCATTATCTTAAAATCGAACTTTATTTTAAAATTGATGTTATGGTTCCTGCCTCTATCGCATTCGACCTATATGTTCCTGCCTTGATTTATAACGAACAGGTTGGTAATTAGGTACCTACTGGCGGCCTGCATCGGTATGTACAGTTACCGGCAATAGTATCTTCCTACGCGAAGGCCGCAAAAATATGTAAAACGCTCTTATGGCCCTACAAATACGAGCGTGTCACATATTTTTGCGGCCTTCGCGTAGTACTATTGCCGGTGACTGTACTTGCATCGGCGCAATGAAATCCTACTGACTGGTGGCCTGCATCGGTATGTCCAGTCACTGGCAACAGTATCTTCCTACACGAAAGCCGCAAAAGTGTGTGACACGTTCTTACGGCCCTACAAATACGAGCGTGTCACATATTTTTCACGACATATTACCAGCTAGACATATTTTTCACGACTGAGACCAAATTTCTAGCAGCATCTAATCAATATATCGAAAAAATCGCTACCACTAGCTCCATCGCTTAATACTAATGTAAATAATAGGTATCATATACATTATTTGATTTTTGACATTTATATTATTATAATTTAAGATTTAATTTGTACACCTTGACTTAAGATTTTTTTTTTATTTTAGACATATTTATTTTCATATAATGTAATATTTGATTATTTTCACTTGACATTTACGTTATTTTAATAAGATTTGATTTGTACAAACTGACATAAACGGTTTTTACTAAATATTTTTGTTTTTAATCTGACATTTGTATTTTATTTCTCTCAATTAAATTTGTCATTTCATTTATTTTATATTAAACACGCGCACCTGCGATGGCACAAGTGCACTGGTCATTTGTCATTTATTGTAAGGAAAGTTTGTTTTTGTATGTAATAAAACCACTATAATGCATGTTAGTCACTAGATATAAAATACCAATTTGCACGTAAGGTTTAGCTGTAAGTGCTTATTGTAGAAATAAATAAATATAATAATATATAATATATAATAAATAAATATTTTTGCGGCCTTCGCGTAGGAAGAAGATACTATTTCTGGGGACTGTACTTGCATCGGCGCAATTAAATCACGCAGTGCGCCGCCCCTGGTGCCGGATTCTAATTTTAAAATACATTAACAGTACAATAACAACACAACCTATTTCAAACATAACTCCAACACACAACAAACAATCAACCAATATTGAAGTTGTGTTGGAGTTGCGTTGGAATATTTCCAACGCAAATATTCCATTTGAACTCAAGATGGCTGCGACGTCTTTAGAATAGTTTTTTGTTTTTTACTTATTTACGTAGTTCAGTGTGTAATATTGATAGCTTATTGTGCGGTGACCTAACGGACAAGTGTGCAACTAATGAAAAAAATGTTTCAAAACGCGCATAACCACCCTTTAGTTGAATAAACGGTTATCCGGGGTCTCGCCCACCCACGTGTTTGTAAGGAGGCTATCATTTTACAATCAACAAGGCCTTAACCGAACAACGTTGCTTTTATTTTATTTCAACCAAAATTAATAAAATCCTTAGTACACCCTGACATTGGCAGAATTCACCTCGCTAAAACCGGCGAGGTGTAAAAGCCATTAATTAAATAAAAAAAACCATTGCAACTACCCACCTCTATTACAAAATCGTTGTAGCTTCTACCTACTGCAACGGCATATGGAATTTTCAGGACCCGTTTTAGTTACAGAGTCTTCAAAGGCTTTCGACTTTAAAGCATGGTCCTTAAATAGGCGTTATGATTTTGACCTAGGTAAATACTGACAGGTTTTCAAATTCTTTAAAACAAAGGGGGTTTAGCGGTACCTAACAGAGATGTTAAACGAAAGGTACCTACTGTTAATTGTATGTTGTGCCTAAAAGCCTAAAATTGAAGCATTTTCCGATACCATTTTGACTCATAAATGGCCATTGGCCATTCAGTATCATATATCACCCAAACAATCGCTCTAATTCAAACAGAGTGCATCCATGGGCGGAGACATAAACTACTCTGCAGCTAGTGCAATCGATCAGCTATCACTGCTGAACACAAAGTTTCCATTGGATCGTATATATAGTGGTTTGGTAGATGCATCACGATGCATGTACCAAACCAGTATATTTACGCCACCTCTGACATGGCTCCTAAATGTAGGTAAGTACCAAACACGAATGAAGACAGAACAAAACACTGAGTGTTAATTTAAAATGGTAGTTAGGTATGTACATACCTTATAGTATAGTAAATAAGTAAGTATGTATAATACTTAGGTACTTATCTATTATATACTTACTTATCGTGTCGTTACACTAAGTGCATCCCCAAGAAACACATGTCTATTAGGGGAGAGCCTTGCCCCATCATTATTTTCCTTTTCTATTTTTTAGGGTTCCGTAGTCAACTAGGAACCCTTATAGTTTCGCCATGTCTGCCCGTCCGTCCGTCCGTCCGTCCGCGGATAATCTCAGTGACCGTTAGCACTAGAAAGCTGAAATTTGGTACTAATATGTATATCAATCACGCCAACAAAGTGGTATAATTAAAAGTGGAATTTTTTTTTTATTAGGGTACCTCCCCTATACGTAAAGTGGGGAGTGATTTTTTTTTCATTTCAACCTTAACGTGTGATATATTATTGGATAGGTATTTAAAAATGAATAGGGGTTTACTAAAATCATTTTTCGATAATGTAAATATTTTCGGAAATAATCGCTCCAGAAGTAAAAAAATATGCGTCCCCCCCCCTCTAACTTTTGAACCATAAGTTTTAAAAATATGAAAAAAATCTCAAAAGTAGAACTTTATAAAAACTTTCTAGGAAAATTATTTTGAACTTGATAGGATGAATAGTTTTTGAAAAAAAAAAATACAAAATAATTTCTGAACTAAGTTTGTAATTTAACCGTATAAGCAGGTGTTTATTGTACCCGTAATTTCTACAAAATTACAATTAAATGACGTGCTTTCAAATAAAGTAAAAACGGTGAAAATCGGTTCACGCAATAAAGAATTATCCCATAAAAATCATCTTCCATACTTTATGCTCGCGCGCAATAGTTTACTTAATTTGCCGATAGATGTCGCTGTACGTGGAACTCTCATATCATATCCTACATGGCGGTGTTATTACCTCTTAAGTGGGGACACTTACTGTGACGGACGGAAAACTACGGAACCCTACAGTGAGCGTGGCCCGACACGCTCTTGGCCGGTTTTTTACTTTTGCTTCTTACACAAATCAACCAAGTCTCACAGTAAGTTCAATAAGGCTTGTGTTGTGGGTACTAGACGACGATATATGTAATAGATATATACATATAAATACTTAAATACATAGAAAACATCCATAAATCAGGAACAAATATCCGTGATAAACACACAAATAAATGCCCTGACCAGGATTCGAACCCGGGACCTCCTGCTTCATAGGCAGGGTCACTACCGACTAGGCTAGGAAGCCGTTAAAGGAGGCTCTTGGGATTAGAAAACGGGAAGGCCGTAGGTATGGTGTAAAGCGGCTCCGTCACATAGCGAACATTAACTCTAGCGCATATAAAATGTTTCACGTTCCCTTAAATTGCATAATTCGGCACAGAGCAGAACATAGACAATATTATATACAGAAATCTGGAACTACCAGTGTGAAGGTCAATCTTTCATCTATAAATATTTTATCAACCGACTTCAAGATTTCGAAAGAGGAGGTTATCAATTCGTCGGGATCTTTGTTTTTTTTTGGCTATTTTTTTTATGTATGTTCACAGATTATTCAGACGGCTGGACCGATTTGGAAATTTTTTTTTTGTTTCAAAGGGTATATATATACTTCACAGTTGGTCCCATTGTAACCAGGTCAGGATCTGATGATGGGATCCTGGAGAAATCGAGGGAACTCTTCAACTAATATAGGCACACCTATAGTGATTTGAATATTTTTTACAGCAGCTCGAGCATTTGCTTTTGGAAAGGTGGATGCTAAGTGAAGTACGTTCTTTTTTGTTTAAAATTATGTACTACTTATTTTCTTATATTGACAAATAGCTGTGTAGTTTTACCTCTCTGTCCCTGTTATCCCATTTAACTGTGCTCCACTACCCGACCTTGCGTGATACACCTTCGTTAGATGACTTTTATAGTTTAAAAGCATGCTTTTAAACTATAAAAGTCGCTGACAACGAAGAAAAAAGTGTAAAAAGTCACGTAAAATTTTTAATGGGTAAACATTTACAGACTCTGTGGCCGATAAAGCCTCTGACCGCAACGTTTAAGTGTCAGCTACGACATCCAGTGATCCAGCTTAGGCCGCTTCTCGCATTAAACATAAAACCAATCAGGATCCGTCCCATCACTGGCCGGCGGCCAGTGGTCGGCGCACAGGACACCATTTGGCACGACACCAATAACGAGAGGATTATCTCACCGAACCTGATAGCTGCAATGGTCTGGTATTCACGTTGGTTGTGCGAGGTCGGGGCGCGAAACTACACCTAAGCGTTTGGCTGAGTATTTAGGTACCTACTTCAACCTAAAAGTAAGGCCAAGAGAATTTAAAGTGGGATTGCATCCCGTTTCGATTTAGGGCATGGTACTTATAAGAAGACAAGTATAGCACTCACTACATCACTGACACCACTTATTCTAAAACATTAAATTTTGGGATAATTTTAACTAAACTAGTGGATGCGGATTAGTGGATTCTGCATTGAGAATCAACGTGGTGTCTTGTCTGTGACGTCTTGAGTCTATACCTGTTTTCTTATACCATGATTTAGGAGCAGAGAGTTCTAAACCAGGAGAGGCCTTAGGTATCATTTCCCCTCTGTCAAAAGTATTGGCAGGAAAATCTAGTACATCTATAAAAACTATTTCAATAATCGATGTCACGCATTTTCGTCATCGTTGTCAATGGATAACAAGCTCCGTGAAAATGCCCTTATGCGCTATTTTTGGAATTAATAAATGTTATATTTCGTCTAGTTTATGAAAAGATGAAATACCTTTTCAGATGTAAGTACAGTTTTACTTTATTTATCATTACTTTCGTTATAAAAGATTTAACCTAAATCGAAAATCAAGCTTCGTTTACAGAATCGATTCAAAGACAATCGTTTTCTTTCTGACGGGCAGTAACACTTTGACACTTCTCCATATTTACCGCGCTTAAGGATTGCTGCATTGTATATGTTGTTTGAAAATACAATCAAAAATGATCCTTAGCTTTTTTGTTTGCCATTTGCAAAGACTGCATCCAATAATGAACCATATGTTAAAATTTGTACAGTCGACTATCTATTGCTCCATTTAGTGTTATAAAGTATAAAACGAATATGTTTGGTGTTTTCAAGTCAAAGGTACATTTTTGTCGGTTGTCAATAAAGCGTTGCTGCCATAAAAAATCATTTAGAAATAAACTGTATTAACAACCGACAACGATGTACCTTTGACTTGAAAACATCACATGCGTGCTACCTCGCCCCCCTCAGATTTTGGCAGACTTTTTTGTTTGGAAAGATGAGGCGAAGCGTACTCCATTTATAGAGCTTTATGTTTAGGAGTGTTAAATTATAATATTTCGCCATTTAAAAAAAATCAAACTTGACCATAAATCAATATGTCAACTGTCTCAATCGCAGTAATAACGAGTGCGAGTAAGACACCCCACTTTGATGCTCTCTTTCGGACCGCAAGTTTTGTTCGACAAACTCACTCTATCATATACAGAATGATTCAGTAGATGTGAGCAGGAGCAACCCTTACACACTTAGTAAACTATAATGAATCAGCCGCCATCATGTTTAAGTGAAACAATAAGTAAAGCCTTTTTTACTTCTTTTGCCTTTTTTTGTTTCGTAGAAATGTATTCTCTCAAATCATGGTCACCCTACATAAACAAATCGATAAAGATAAAAACCTCTTTAACAATTATGACAGCACTTTGATTATGAAAAACAAATTGTCAAATTAAGTGAGATACGATGTTTCCAAAGTAACCAGGCATCAATTTGACACATATATCACGGAAAAACAAGAGAGTATCAGTACTCGACGGAGTATGTTATTGAAGAGTGACCATGCGTGTCGTAAATAAATTAAAACTTTATTTTTTACATTAAAAAAATATAGGGCTAACCACACTAATACAGGTATCAAACAATAGCTTGTTATTAACTGAATCCGTAGTGTTAATCCTGTTCACGTCTACTGAATCATTCTTTATAGGTACCTCCATGGATCGGGGAGTGACAGGGGCCTAGCCAAGTCACAATCTAGTTATAATCGATATAGCCATTCGAGAATTGTCTTTTACTTTTAGATAGGCGTTGTGCGTTGTCATTTTGGCTACAGTCCCACATGCAGGTTCACGGCTAAACCGTACCATTTGCACTTTGTCGCTAGTGACAAAATGTAGCTATATTTGTTCCAATGAGAGGTATATACCTAATACTAATGTATCTATTCGTTTACTAATGTATCCATCCAGTATTCGTTATCTACGCGACTACGCTAATCACTTCACCGCAGCGGGGCATACTTATATTATTATCTTTAAAAAAATTGTATGGCGCTCTAATTTTCTTACTGAAGGTAACCGAACACTGTTCTTAGGTACACCTACTCCTACTAAAAATAAATAGTGTCTAAAGAGTTTTCAGTTATCATACACGAGACTATTTATTAAATAGAGGAAACCAGGTCTAGAACTTTTTCAGGCGACTGAAGAACAAATAAAATTAGTTTTAATAAATATTTTGATTTGTTTATTTTAAGTAGACACACTACTATATAAATCACAAACTTATATAGATATCATATACAAAGGAAAAAGTGACCTAGACCTCCGGTGCCCAGGGCTGGGACCGAACCAGCTGGTTCGTTCCCAGCCGGAGGCCTAGGTCACTTTTTCCTTTGTATATGACATCTATATAAGTTTACTAGATGGCGCTGTATAGTCCCCCTATATTATGCGCTTACTTTGGTTTGCTCTCGTTCAGATGGCGCTTCGGACTTGGAGACTCAAAAGTACTTAAACTACTTTCTATTTAATACATACTCTCTGATCGTAGTGATCATACTTAACACTTTCCGTACCACAGTTCGTTACGCGCTACGCTTGTAGCCGATCATAGCGTTTTCCTCGTATGTAGCGGAAAGCGCCTACGAACAGAGAGCCCGCTTAGCGGGTTCCTGGTCGTGAATGTGTTAAGATATTAATAAAATGTTAGTCGGTCGGTAATGGGTACGCTGTCCATTTGTTTAAATTTATTTATCTTGTTTAAGGATACCAAAGTACATGGTATATACGTATCAGCACTAAGTAGGTACCTATGTATAAATAACCCAACTAGCAAAATTTTCTCTTACAAATGTCCTAAGACCAAATCTTCTTTACTCTTACAGTACACTTTCAAACTTCTTTAAGTCCGGAATTGGGCGCACTTTATAAGAGCCCTTCTGATTATAGTTGTTGTATAATGGTCTTATTAAGTGTGTTTTTATTCCTAAGATCATCTTGCTAATGCTGTTGTAAGAACAAATAGACTTACAAATATCTTACAGTGGCATGCTGTAAGGTTAATGAGTCTTTGAGTGCTCTTACTAATGCCGTTCTAAGCGTGATTCCCCTTATATTCCTTCTGTGATCTCATTGTAAGAGTATTAGGGAATGCTACCGGTTAATATTTTGTATGAAAATTACCGGTAATTTACCGGTTAACCGGTAATTTCTATGCAATTATTTACCGGTTTGCATTCCCTAAAGAGTATTAGCACAACCAATCGAAGAGGCCAATGCAAAAAACGTGTTCGGACAAAGTGATATTATATTAAAAAATATAAATACCCAGGTAAGTCTATATTTTTATATGTACTCTTATTAATGCTAACTGTTATTTCTTTGACATGCTAATTATCTTGGTATTATATTGATGAACACCTTGCGAAGTACATTTCCTCGATAGTTTTGTAATATTATTAATAATATTTTCACGGGCCCTTCTGGAATGTCTCTAAAATATTAATTATTTGTTAAATTATTTGTGAAATTGAAATGTGTTTCAATAAATGACATTGTAAAAACAGTTAGAAGTGCAGTTACTATTTTTAAGATGCATGTAAGGCTGATATTTCTTATTTAACACTCGTTAAGTCAATTTTAAGCCTTTCGCTCTTGTTAAACACTTATCTAAGGCTATCTACCTGTGGCCATTTTATGAAATGATCTCGGCTTAATAAATTTAGGTTAAATCAGCCATGCGATACTCTTAATAAAGAATGCCAAAGGTTCTTGTAAGGGATATTGATCTTATAAAAGACTTATAACATGCTCCTAATCTTACATGTGGCTTAGACAAGACCAAATACACTTTAAATTGGTTGGTTTTAAAGGAGTTGTATACAAGGCTTTAGTAAGAGCAAGAAGTCTGATAAAACACTTATTGCAGACTCAACTAAGAACAAACTGACTTCTAATCATCAATCACCAAGACCAATTCGTCTTATGAAATGCACTAGTAAAACCTATGTTCTGATAAATATTTTATAATAGTTTCTTAGAGATGTCTACAAGAGTAGTTAATAAGTAAAAATTTTCTCAAGACTAATTAGTCTTATAAAATGCACTTATAAAATCTTGTTCTGGTAAATGTTATAAAAGAATTTCTTATATACGTCTACCAGATTACGTAATAAGTTTAAATATTCTCAAGAACAATTAGGCTTATAAAATGCACTTGTAAAACCATTGTTCTGATAAATATTTTATAAGAATTTCTTATATACGTCTACAAGAGTACTTAACAAGTTTAAATGTTCTCAAGACCAATAAGTCTTATCAAATGCCTTTGTAAGATGTACCTTCTTAGTCAGGATATATATAAACCTTTTATAAAGGGTCTTACTTCTTATAAAGGCATGTTTATACAGCAATTTTGCTAGTTGGGAAGGTATAGAGGAAGGTAGGTACGAGTACCTATTAGTACCTCCCTGAAATTCAAACTAAAATAAAGCAGGATATTTTTCTCCTTTATATTTCCAGATAATATTTGTATCAATTTATGTACAGCCGACTTAAAAGATATGTTTACACTTTAGTCCCTTATTACAAAGGAGTAAGGTTCAAAGTTGTAAACATATCTTTGACGTCGACTGTACCTATCTTAAAAATATTTGTGTTATTCTGATGTTCGATATTTTAAAATTCTAGGTATTTCAATTACGATACGATCCCCTGTAAATATCTCGACCCTTTAGCTATACTCTTTTGATCTCTTTAAATTGTTATTGATTTTGCGGCAAGGCCTGTACAAACTGATCGAGGTTTTTGTATGTCCACTCAGCAAAATTGAACCCTGGGCAAGCGTGGGATCATGTAATAGGCCGCCAACACACTCGGTCTTATTTGTTCAATTTTCGGACAAATATGCTAAGTGTACCTAAGTACCTATATCCGGCTTAACGATATAGGTACTTAGGTAAAAACATAATTTAACGTTTTATCAGTGGCGGTGCGTCAAAAATATTCGTAGAAAGCTCTACCTAATTTCGTATTTTGTAGTTTTAGTTTAAGTAAATTGATAATAACTTTAAGAATGATGGTCACCCTTGCATAGGGTAAGCTCAGGTGCCGGATTCTACATACATTAACAATACAATAAGAACCAACCTATTTCAAACTAATGTGTTGGAGCACAACAACCAATCAACCAAGGCCGCGATTCAAAAATAAACACACACACTGGAGAGACACAGCTCCAACCCAACTCAACCCAACTCAACTCAACGCTATAACGATATTGACATTTGCTATTCGAACAGATTTTCATTCAACATTGGTCTCACATTGGTCACACATTAGTCACACATTGTACCAATGTTGTACCAATGTGAGACCAATGTGTGACCAATGTCGAATAGCAAATGTCAATGTCGTTATAGCCCTGAGTTGAGTTGGGTTGAGTTGGGTTGGAGCTGTGTCTGTCCAGTGTGTGTGTTTATTTTTCGAATCGCGGCCCAATATTGAAGTTGTATTGAAGTTGCGTTGGAATATTTCTCAAGCAAATTCTGATATTTCTGATTCAGATGTTTATGCCGTAGCATGGCCGTAGCTGTATTGCGTTGTTAATGCATTGGAGTTGTATTGAAGTTGGATCGTGTCTATACGTGTTTTAAAGTTAGAATACGGCGCCTGGCTGGACACCATTATCGTCAGGAACACAACATTTCCCCCCACCTAGGACCACTTTATTAAGTATTAGAGTTATATATCTGATTATATCACCCTTCTGACGGTTTACTTCACTAGTTAACATAGGTTTCAGTTTTGCAGGCGTATAATTTTTCCGGATTTCTGGAAAATAAAAAAGGTTTTGCCTACCTTTCACGGCTGCACTCCAAATCGCTTGCTAAGTTACGGGTGAGACGAACGCTCAGTCTAGCTATACTTAATATAAGTGCGCTCTCAAATTACGCTGTTGTTACTGATCATAATGCCATATTATACACACGCCGTTACGCCGGTGTCGAAGGAAAAGAGAGCGCACAAGGCGCCTTGCACAAGCCTGTGTGGCACTACGGAGCCAGAGGCTACTTCGGGTCTACGACGTCTACATGTTACCACGCCAACCAAGGCGTTGTACGTTTCACGCCTGCATGTTTTCGCCACAGCAGCAGTTATGTAGGATTATATTAGCAAGAAGACTAGCTATCAGCTGAGGGTGTTCCAGCTGCTATCGCGCCATTACGTCCACTTCAGCTCGTTTATGGTGCGCGTGCCGCAGTCGTTGCTGGAGACCATCGCGAGCACTTCTGACCGAAGGGTGTGGTATTTCGGCAGTTCCGGGGAACTCTGCCAAATCCTACACCAGAGCAGGCGGCGCAACAGCAAACGTGTGTCGCCAAAATGTTTTTGTTTTTAAATAGTTTAAGTGTATATTATGTACTTATGCTATTTTTAAAGTATTAATCTATGTGCCACTAGTTGCCTAAAAATAAAGATATTTAATTTCATGACACTTGCTCAAATAAGAACTCGACTAACCTGCAGACGCGAAACCGATAGGAACATGCCAAAGGGTCCTGTGCTCTTTGGGGAACGGGTAAAATGAACGGGACATAATGAAACTTATCCCCGTGGCGATTGTCTTATAAATAGTTTTGGGCACATACATATATAATCAGCATTAGTTATAGCTAGTGGTCTAAGTGGGCGAGGTAGTTGAAAACTGCTACAGAAGGAGAGATGAAGTTTGTGCTTAGTGGCGTGCCATATGGGAGAGACCTAGATCCAGCAGTGGACTGATAAGAGTGATAATTTAAGATAGTTCAACTTCCGCTGAGGACTGCGCACCAAAGCTTTGAATGTACGTAGATGTCCATAAATATTTACAAGTCTTATACTTAACGAAAATGTTTTGGTTGGGGATTTCAGAGTTAACTTTGCGTCGATATATATACCTTCATGAAAACGGGTCAGTTTCTATGGCAATTTCTGTACAACGTGAGTTATCATTGCCCTTGAGCATATTAAGTATTAGCTACTGACTGATCAGACCACGATTACTCTGCATAGACATGTGAAAATGTAAAAGTGTTTTCATATAAAATTTACGTTAATAGCTCTTCAAAGTTTACGCTCCCATATTTGGTGCAGAGCTATATGTATGGTGGTCGGACTCAATTTGATTTTCATTAAAACGTCTATTAGATATATAATTTTAATTATGACATAAAATATACATGTATTTAATTACTAAATCTACAAAATCCTGGTGCAACAGATCTCGTTGGTCATTCGACGCTGGTACGATTAATTAATGAGTGTTATTATTGTGTAATGATGAAGTTTTTGCGGATTTCATCATTAGTTTGTGTGAGACGAAGTCTGTTTTGCGGTTTCTATTTGTAGCCACCTGACGAAAGCCTAATACGCTGCGGATGTGTGTATGTTTAATTATTTTAAACTTATTAAATTTGATTTCGTAATCGTTAAAATATATACATTAATATATAAATTTAACGCACTTTCATTTTAATTTGTAATTAGTAGTGTAGGCAATCAATCCAATAAAGCAGTCATGCGTTATGTGCCCAGTTTAATGAATTAATAAAAAAATTTCTAGAAACATCGTGTTCGCTGCCACAAATAGCAGAAACGATGAGCGAAATGGATAATTATTATAGCATCAGAGCAATTTTGTTAGTTATCAAAACATCGTATTTTTTCGTCCCGGGCCTCCAATGTTTGCATTCCCATTATTCGGCCCCTCAGACAGTTAAGAGCACCTAGACTTTCAGCGACGTGTTCAACAAGTACCTGCTCATTAAAAGTCGTTGGTGAATCAGATGTTAAACGATAGACACTGCAGGGTGCCTCCCTCACACTAACTGCCACCATCCTAGGGTGTCATTGTAATCGCTTGCCAAACGCGGGCGGATTGATAGCTCGGCTTAACCAGTATAAGAGCTCTACCTGTATAACGAATAGTTGTTAGGGATACCTAAGTCAAGTTACATGGATCGTTCAAGAGCTGGAGACGAGCTACAAGAATAAACGGCTTGCGTTCATTAAAACCTGGCTAAATTGTGAAAGCTGTGTTGCAGTTTTTTACCTTTTCGCGTTCCATTATTAACGTAGCTATTCTGCATTTGTGAAATGGTTCGAATTGGACAACTTGATGATGTTCAGTCTTTCGACGTTGAAAACGCGATTAAAATATGAATGTAAACAGGTAAAGTAAACGTCTTAGTGCTCTACACGCCATTGGTTGACACCTTGGACCTTGGCCTTTATTATGGCCTTTATTGCGAATGATTTAAATTTGAAGATGACATGTACCGGGGCAGCGACGAGCACTCGAGCGTCGCACCTTATTGTCGCATTGAAAAATATAAGTCCAAAACACTTACTTAATAAAGGTTATTTCATTACTTTCCTCCGAGACACTGAGTTTACTCGTAGTTTAATGTATACTTACATTAAACTACGAGTAAACTAATTTAATTAATTGAGAAATATAACAACTTTTAGATGGATCCGAACCCAACGCTTTGAAGTATAAATTGCAAGTAATAACGAAAATTTATTATAAGAGGTTCAGTTTTTATAGAACCTTACTTTTAAGGTGTAAAATATCAATATTGTAAAAAAGTTTGCACCATCGGCCAAATAAAACGACCACAAGTAGGTATTACGCGTTTTTTATAAGTATTATAACAAATATACAATTTACTTAGACATAAAGACAGCCTGTAGCTAAGTTTAGAGCTCACGTCAGATGTCTAAGATAAAACAAAAACCTACGCCTTCAATTCCTTCTTGCCTTCAAATACTTACGCTCGCGAGCCGACAGAGCTACTCAGTAAAATAACAAGATTTTTTGTTCAGATAATTTCCGATTTTATTAGCTCCATCTCTATCGTGGTATGGAGCAAGATTGATGATTCTCGTGTCTCCATTTTATTTCCCCGCGGATAATCTCGTTGTCTCCGGCTTAGAGGACATGTGAGCCGGAAATACGACGGCAATTTTCCCTCCAACTATAGAAAAATGAGGGGCGTTTAGGGGCGCTCGGGTGCCCACGAGTGGGCACGTGGTGTACAGAGCTGTCAAAAGGTGTTCGCGATTCACTAAACAGTTCGTTGTTGGGGACGCTAGATGCGTTACTCGTTAATTGTTCGCCTCCGTAGGGATGTGGCGAAACATTTCCAACTTAATTTTTTCTGAAGGAATGCCTCTGGAAACACAAAATTCGGAATTAATTATTGAAATATAGGTTGTCTTGTGCCTATGCCTTGTGCGTTTCATTGAGTTAACGATGAGTAATCAAAATCATAATTCGGTTCCTATCGTCGCGATGTTAACAGGGGAGCAACATTTTTTTTATACCACGACGGTGGCAAACAAGCATGCGAGAAGTGGTGGGTGAAGTGAGGAGGCTGTTATTAACTTCTTTATCGGTCTACGTTGAAAGTGTTCGGTGTAAATAGGGAGCTTACCTTCGAACGCCGTGGCTGCTTCGGCAGAACCGCTGGTCGCTGTCGGATACTGTTGGTGCTAGTTGAAAAGTGTCGCTCGCTAGAGTAGACCTTAAAACCGTTACCTCCAGTCGTCCGACTTAGACCTTGGTTTATGCACGGTTGTCGTCAGCTGGCTCCGAATACACTACACTGGTTATGGTAATGCTGCGAGAGAGTCTATAGTGGTGCTTTACGAAAGAGCGCAAAAACGAGAATTGTGGCTACGGATAGCGTATGGTTCGACACACGTTCGTTCGTCAATTGACTGGAAAACCGGTCATTTCGAAAATCTACTGCAACGCGGTGTTGCTATACTAGACACAAAAAATATATATACAAAACACAAGAGCTAAACTAAATACGTAGCATATGGACGTCTGAAACCCCAGAGGATTCACATGCGCGTTCCCTACCCTTTAAGAACCTATAAACTCCTTTTTTGAAGAACCTCATACTGTAGCCCGTCAAATGTATGGAATTGTGTGAAGACGCTTTTAGTTTACTGTCGATTGTATTGGAATATCCTGGGATAGTCCACGGTAAATTAAAAGCGGTTGTATACAATCTCATTCAATGGATCCCCTGCACATATCGTGACTGACGGTAAAATTGAGGTTATCGTTGACCCTCATAACACAGTATAAAAGCGACCATTCAATATTGCCGGTAATGTGTTTCACGGTAGAAACATTCCCGCGGCCCATCACTACTAGAGGTTATCGTCGACACTCATAACAAAGTATAAAAGCGAGTATTCAATTTTGCCGGTAATATAATGTGTTTAATGGTAGGAACATTCCCGCGTCCCATCACTACTATAGAGACATTCTTGAAAACCTCGAGCGAGCTTTTGTCTCGTTAGCTAGGTAGGTACGTATTCCTCTAAGTGGTCCATTGGCGCTCTCTGAATGCTATCATTAGAGAATTCTACCACTTTAACGATGCATAAATGAATATGGCTTTTATTACTACTTCTTGGCCAACTGAGATAAAATTCTTTAATTCATCATAAAATGGGTAAAGTGAACGATTGATATATATCATTATGCTTAATTTATGGATAAGATTTGATCCCAGCATAACGCTTCTTGATAAAGTACCTACTGCATGAGTTGCTTTAAAAACACTTTTTTTGGTGAGCTGCGTTTTTGTGGTTGGACTTATCGATTCCTGCAGTATCCCAAAAGGGTTCTTCTAGGAAAAAATATATTTGAAAACTACAAGCTTACCTTTGCTGTTTCTTTCTGATGTAACGACATGCTACACCCATGTGCCATTTATGATCAATTTGCGCTTTCCCCAAATGCACACACTGAATACGTCACGAAATTCGCGAATGAAAAAGTTGAAGACTTAAGATTAAAAATGATTTAGAGGATGAACACGGATATAGTCTTCACGGAGCAGGGAAAACATTTCGATTTACTTAAAAAATTGTCTGTCGGTTTACAAATTTCAATGTATCATTCTTCCACAAAATGACTTAAACCAATGACTAGAGAAAGAAATATCGAGTGTATTCATCAAACGTTAAAATGCGTGCAATCATTCTTCCCGTCCCCTGTATCAGAGAAGAGTTAATGATAAGGACTGGTATGAGTTGATTGAGTATACCAAAGAGATTCGCACCAAATAAGTTTTCGTGTAGATAGAAGCAGAAGCGCGAAATGGTGGTCCCATTTCGCGCTTACTATTAAAGTCTGTCCCCCTATCCCCGACAATTTTCATTGCTATATTGGAATACATAATATCCAAATTAAAATGGTAGAACCAAGGCCTACCCATCCAAGGAAAATATCTAAGCCATCTGAGATTTGCAGACGACCTGGTGCTATTTGCAGAATTTGCCCAAGACCGCGAATAATGGAAATCTTTGGAAGAGGCTGTCACCTAAGGGGTTCCAATATAACTAGTTTAAAAAAAGTACATTTAATAAAAATAACTAACAAGTAGACAAATTTCTAAAATAAGACAAAATACTAACCACCAATGTAAGAAAAACAGGAAATAAAAGGCTATTTATTTATTTAGTATTAAAGTCTAGGTTCCATTATATACTATTTTACTTTGTAACAAATCGTATTTTACCATGGTGCAATAAACGATAGGTATCTATTATGATTATGATTGTCAGTTGTTTTGTTTGATTAGTCTCTGACTGTATGATCCCGGCGTACGGGCCGCGAGTGACGGATATCTTGATTACATTCTTGCGACTACAGCCTCTGACAGATGACCACTTCTTTTATTGCGGTCCTGGTACGCAATGCCAATAAATATACTAGTTTCACTGTCTAGCGTGTCGTTTACCTGCCTTTGATGCGCTGAGGTTTTATAATAGGAGCTAGATTATATGTATAACGATCCAAGAAAAGTTCATAGCTATGAACAAAACTTTTGATAAAAAAAAACCGCATTAAAATAGTTTCATTCGCTTGGGAGCTACGACGCCATAGACGATAACACAGATACTCTTTTAAGTTGGAAGTTAAAAACGGATTACATTACTTTCTCTTGGATGAATCGTAAAATTTGAATCACAGTAACTACGCAATTAAATTTAAAGCTTTGAATAAAACCGCTGAGTACAATTTAATTAAGTACAATAAAATTAATTTGTGCTCGTAGGAACTTAGCACATATTCGTGAGCAGACAAGTCTTACGAGCTCTTGGTCTGAAGGTTTATTTAATGAGTATTCAGAGATATTAGGGACTACATGTGCCGGATTCTAATTTTAAAATACATTAACAATACAATAAGAACACAACCGGCCGTATTCTAACTTTAAAACACGTATAGACAAGATCCAACTTCAATACAACTCCAATGCATTAACAACGCAATACAGCTAAGGCATAAACATCTGAATCAGAAATATCAGAATTTGCTTGATAAATATTCCAACGCAACTCCAATACAACTTCAATATTGGTTTATTGTTGTTTGTGTGTTGGAGTTATGTTAGAAATAGGCTGTGTTCTTATTGTATTGTTAATGTATTTTAAAATTCGAATCCGGCACCCTATCTCAAACATAACTCCAACAACAAACAATCAACCAATATTGAAGTTGTATTGGAGTTGCGTTGGAATATTTCTTAAGCAAATTATGATATTTCTGATTCAGATGTTTATGCCGTAGCTGTATTGCGTTGTTATTGCATTGGAGTTGTATTGAAGTTGGATCATGTTTATACGCAATAAAGAATTATCCCATAAAAATCATCTTCCATACTTTAAGCTCGCGCGCAATAGTTTACTTAATTTGCCGATAGATGTCGCTGTACATGGAACACTCATGTCATATCCTACATGGCGGGGTTTTTTTTTTAACTTAAGTGGGGACACTTACTGTGACGGACGGAAAACTACGGAACCCTACACTGAGCGTGGCCCGACACGCTCTTGGCCGGTTTTTTTCATTTAATGTATATTCTAAAGTTAAATTAAAAGCTAATATGGCTAGAAACGGCTGCTTTTTTATTTATCAAGTTAATCACTTTCCCTTCTCTTGACTTTCCTTATATATATATATATATATACCATAGTCGTAGTATATATATATATATATATA